>JAMXBB010000011.1:47153121-47328991 GCA_024138015.1 Lumnitzera littorea
AATTAAAAAAAATGAAATAATAAATAAATAAGATAATATGAAAATAATAATAAAAATAAAAACAAACAAATAGGTTGGTAAATGAAAATCATTTTGACATTAAAAAAAATAGGTTTTTTCCAAAAATAAAAATAACCAATCCTCTTTCCAAATTAGAACCTTTTTTAGGATTTTTCATAAATAAAACATCGATTAGGACTCTTTAGAAAAATTTCTTAAATAAATTGTACCGAGTAAAAATGTAAACTCAACCTTTTTTCAAAAAATAAAATCAAATCACCCACTAAAGTTTTTATGAATGAACTACGGAAGTCTGATCCCGAATAGAGAATATATAGATACTTGATTGTACAAGACAACTCAAAATATGAAAAGTTTTCTTTTTTCCATCTTTGTAAATATATGTTCAATTTAATTAATTTAGTTGCATGTGATATAATTTGTTGTTTAGAAATTGAAATAGTGTATTATTGAAAAGTGAAATTAAATTTGGAAAATTAAAAGTGGTACCCATTTAGAGTTTAAAAAATTTAGCCCCCAAATCTAGATTTTTGGTTTTTAGAAATCGTTTTATAAAATTAGTTTTATCGTTAAACCAGTAGCTTAGTTATAATTTAACTTTTTTTCCTGACTTTAGTCAGGTAACAACTCTAAAGCGTTTTCAAGATATAAAAAATTGGTTTTCTTTAAATCCTAATCAATAGTCAGTATTAAACGAGTAATGTTTCATATTGATCGGTTTAAAAGAGACTAATTTATAAAAACTAAGAGAAAAAACCAGACTTGACAATAGTAAACGAATTGTGTTTATGGTTGGAAGTCTTCAATTCCCTAATCACAATAATGTATATTTTGATAGTATTAGAATATATGTTAGTTAGGATTGAGTTATAAGACCTTTTTTAATTGATTACAGTGAACTAGATAATTTGGATTAAAAAAGACAAAGAGATATACTCTTTAATTCAATTAAGGTTTGGGAATTAGAGATAATTAATTTAGTTTATCTCTTATTTAGTGATTGAAAGGTTAAATTGGTTAATCTTAGGTAATTAGTTCGCTTCATGAGCATAAAATTTTACCTAAAGCTTAATTATCTTAAAACTAAATGTGTTACAACTCTGTTTTTTGATTAACTGGTATTTTAATTATATAATTACTATTGAATCCTTGCAAATGTTGAATATCCTACTAAATTAATTTTCCTTACTTTATTAGTTTTTAGAAATTAATTATTTCTTAACTATTTGATTTTATTTGCCCAGATTTAGACAGGACTAATGTAGATACCTCATTTTCGCTCTTCTGTAATTTTATTTTATTATTTTTTTAGAATAGGAAAAATGGTCCTAATTTAGAAACAATATAAAAAGTAGAAAATACAAAAAATTAAAAAAATAGAAAGTTTAGAAAAAAAATATAAAATTTAGAAAAAAAGGTAAAAGAAGAAGAAGAAGAAAAGAGAAGTAGATGATTTAAAATAGAATAGAAAAGTTTGAAGTAGCTTTAGTATTTTGAACACTATTTAGGTTGGATCTTAAATTAATAAGGGAATATTGAGCTAGGGCTTAGATTTAAATCTAACTTAAGCTAACCTAATCCATATATGGAATTTGATTGCATATATGAACAAGATACAGGCCAACGACTTGATGATAATACACTTGGACTTGCATTGTGATAAACTCGAAGATCTTCGATTTGATCCTTCTACTAAGTGTTGGGCACTTTTTCTCTTTTTGGCACATTTGTACACGTGTCAGCCAGTGATTAGCTAATACGAAAATTTTCTTTCCCTTCCTTAGACTTTCCCTTTCTTTCTATTGTGAAGTCAACTCGAGTTGCTCACTTCGTGGTCTTTTTTTATCAATCTATCTATGTGATTTCACCAATTTAATGGTGAAATCACGAATATCACTTAGAGTACTTTGGACAAACTCATCCAAATTCGATCATTTATTAGGTCAATTTGGCATTTAAAGGTTGAAAAAAATTATTTTCCCACCAAAGATGACTTCTATGATTCAAGCCATTATATTGAAATTTGAAACTTCTAATAAGTTTTTTGGGCAAAAGCAAGCATTCAGGGATCGTCTTTGACTATTTATTTCAGCAAAAATCAAGCTTCATCATATCAATATTGGATTGACCTAATAAATCATGATTTTTAAATTTAATGACAGATTTGATCTTTCCTTATTAATATGGTGTTTGATTAGTATGAATAGAAGCTTTAACCTTCATTCCCAACATCAACAATCATCAATCTCCACTCCCAATCTCTCAAATACACTCAATTCAAAACTCTCTCTCTCTCTAGGTTCAGGTCTCTCTCTTTCTCTAGTTCAAAGCTTAGCTGTCTTGATTTTTTAAACAAAACCAACATCATGGTCGAGTTCCTTAGGTTTCTAATGTTAAAACCCAACTCCTGAAAAGGTCCACCGTGCAATCTATCACAACCATCATCGCTTACCCATCCAAACCTTAGCCACCACAATGCCTTTGCTTGAAACACCATCTTAACCACCAAGTCAAGCCAAACAAACCCCACTATAGGACTTACCACATCCTAAAACCTAGAACCATGCCATTCTCTAACACTCAGCAAACCACCATCGAACCCAAGCACTACTATACCCACAACCACCACTACGTAAACCACCATGAAACATCACTCCACCTTCGTCAAACCCCCAATGTCCAATATAATTGACATGAAAATCAACTTCCCCGCATAAAATCCTCCCTAAAACTACCTCTATTAAATCCCTTAGCCACTGCTGTAAACCCTACTTTTAGTGGGCCTAAGACTTGATTAAGAATACTTTCCGAACGTTCCCAAAGATCAACTAAACCAAAAACTTAAGTTTATATTTAGAAACGAATTAAATTTTTACAATTCAAAAGCCAATTGTTGATAAAACCCGAGCTTGAAGAACTGCGAGCTCTAAAGCTACTTAAAACCCTAAACCTTAAAACAATTAAGGAATTTTAACCCTAAATAATTAATCGATAATTTAATTTGAATAATTTCATTCAACTTTATAAAATTTCTCAATTCTACAAAAATCAAATCACAAATTACAAAACAATGTAAGATAAAAATCCTAAAACAATTTTCTATAAGGCTATGCCCTTATCTTCATGTATAAGCCTTACACATAAATAAGTAGACCAACCAATCACCTTAGATAACTTATCAATTAAGAGTTAGAATCATTTATCAATTGATAACTTATCAAAATCTAGTGATAAGACAATTTCCTTATCACCTCTTCACTTATACTACATATGGACAATTTTTCACAAGAATTCATAAGCTTAACTTTAATAAATGTGACAAGACCACTCCATGGCCTAAAAAGACTTCCAATGACAGATCTAAAAAGGGGAGAAAGGGGGGCCATGTACTTGTCATTCACCCATCAATCACTTCTTCTTACACATCACTATTCACCCCTTAATGCTTACATCATCAAGAGTTGCAATTGTTGACTTTGTGTAAGTTACAAGACAACACTTTCAAGGCATTTAAACACTCACTCTCTCTCCATTCAAACCGGCCACACTCTCCATCATTTCTCTCCCTTTCAATTTCACTTTCACTTCATCTTTCTCTCCTTTGAAATAAACATAAAAAGGAGAAACAACCTTACCCCACAAAATCCATTTTTCTTCCATTTTTGAAGCTTCACTCACGGCATTTTTTTCTTTTGTTCTTGTGTCATTTTCTTTTACCATCTAAGGTCTTTTAAGACCATTAGAATCTTCCATAAACCCCATTCCAAAAGACCAAAAAGATTCGGGTTCCAAAAGGTAGCAAAAAGGAGGAGGCAAAGTTAAGAGCTTAAGTGGAACCTTAGTGCACAACCACCAAACTTTGCGTTAAGGACGAGTAAGTGTTTCTTATGATGTGTGGATTAGTATTTATGTTAGGAGACTTGGATTTCTTGAAGATATGAGTAAGGTTTAAGTTGTTATAACACCAAAAATCGTTTTAAGAAACAAACCATGAAACCCTTACATGAAGTTGAAACATGAGCATGTAAAGTTGATGTTTTGTAAAGACATTTGTTTAATGCTTTGAATGGAAGATTTTAAGCTAAGAAAATCTTGAAATGAGAACTTTAATGGAGGATAAGCATGCTGGACGTGAGGGTTCCATAGTCATTTGGATGTTGATTTTGTTTCCATTAAGTTAAACATGCTCAAATCTAGATTTAAGTTAAGGGAAAATCCATCACATGAGGTTTTATGAAGAAACCAACTTTGTATGACATGAGTTATGATATGGAGGTTTTATTAAGTATAAAATCTTTTATTTCTTTATGTGGAGCATGAGTTAAAGGATCATTTGATGGAAGAAAACTTAAGTTAAGATTTGGACATAAGTAGTCTAAGTGAATAATCTACCACCTAAAATTAAAGAAATGATGAAACAAGTTGAAAAACCAAGTAAGGATCCCTTGGAACCATTATGAACAGATCTGGAACGTGGAAGAAAGAAGCCTAAAAATATGATAAAAGTGAATGAACAAAGTGAAAAGATTAACCAAAGTAAGTATGATAAGTATACAAAGCCTAAAACTCAAAATCGAGCTTAAAACTCTTAAAAACAAGCCTACAACTCTAAGTTGGGCTTTCAATAAAAATCTAACCAACACCTTAAAGTACCAAGAGAGGTTGTTTTGAAGCCCATAGGAAATCCACCTAAGGCCCCATAAGCCCACCAAAGTCATTAACTTTAGTTTGAATAAAAAACAAGCCCATTTGACAACTTAAGCCCACTAAAAGGCCCAAGAAGTGGTTGTTAGCCTTAGGAATATAAATCAAAGTTGTAAATCTGATCTCAAGGACTATTTTTTTTGCTTAGGATAAAATCTTAAGACCAAGCCCAAAGGATTCCTCAAGTTATCAAAAAGCCCATTTACCAAACAAGGCCCAAAAACACTCCAACACATGAGGAACGCTACTGTTCTGACCTGTGGACAGAATTGTATACCTCATTTCGAAAATCTAACCTTACCACGTTAAAGTACACTCGAAAACGATGAAGATTGACTATAAGATGATAAAAATCAGATTTAAAACAAAAAAGTTATACGCGATTGAACTTTAGGTAAAAATCGGGAAAAATTTAGAAAACTAGTCAAAAGTATAACTTAAGGAAAATTTACTTAGTTTCTTAAGTTTGTTTCAATTCCTTATAAAAATTATTTCAATGACCAGGGGACACTGTGTACAGAGACGACTTGCCTCCGGATTACTTTAACTGACCCATATGGCAAAGTAAGTAAATTCCTGATGACTCTTTACTTGATTGTGCTTGTAGAAATAGATGCACCTAAACTTATATATATGAATTTGGATGCTTGTGGGATATGGGAGATGCATGTGTATGAATTTATGGATGAATGTAATGACTTGTTAAGTATATTTAATAAGGGGAATTGCTTGCATCATATATACATATGAATTGTATGGAATGAAATTGTCTGATCACCCTGAACATCAAGTTAATCTCTTATGCAATTAAGAAATCAAAATAAATCATGCATACCTTATATTGCATACGGATAACACCGACTGCCGCTTCACACAGAAGATGGGAAGGGACTCACAGGAATACGAGTTTCCTGCAGGATTGGGCACTAGCTACACCATCATATATATTGAGTCTCTATCTTAAGCTGATGGGCTTACTAGGTGCTGGGAGACGCCAACTGTCGGCGAGGGGCCGAGTCTTGTGACTTCTGCTTAGGATGTGTGTTTGTGGACCGCGGGGGCCACCACACCGCTAGACTTGGGATTTTAAAAGATATTATTTGATTTTGGTAAAGGAAGTATATATATATATATATGTAGAGTTTTGTTTTGGTATGAGCACGATAGTGCAAATGAAATAAAACTCAAGGTCTAGAACTCAGATTTTGATTTGGGTCGATTAATTATCTTTAAACCCCGACTTCAGGGGGCGAAATTCTGAGTCGTATGCAGTTCCTAGGTCACTGCATGCGTTGTTTGGCATACTGATTGTTCATGTATTCATATAATTATGTATATAATAAACTTTTGCTATGTGGTACTGACAAGGGCATTTATCTCACTAAGTATAAGCTTACATCTCTGTAGATTTTTGTTGATGCAAGAGAACCTCTTCGTCAATCCGGGTTGAGGCATGCCCGTAGTAAGTCTCGTGTAGAGACGAGTTGGAGCGATCAGAGAGCGAAGAGGATATTTTGTAATAGATTATAGATATTTAGATACTTTTATGTTTTTATGCATAACTTAGATTTTATGCAGTTCCATTATGAATTGCATTTGTTTGTAATATTGTTTTGGTGTAGGTCTCACGAGCCCACACAATTAGTTAATTTATAACATAGAAGTAATTTTAGTTAAATTGCTCTATATTACTTATCTATGGACTTAGTGGTAACGTAGAGTTGAAGAAGCCTTGTGTGTCATATGAAAGGCTTATGATCAGCAAGGGGGTTGATAATAGACCTTTATACAGTACACGGCGATCTATCACGACAACGATACTGTTGGGTCATTATAACTGCCCTCTTACCCCTTATGCAACCTAAATTTACATGTGAACCCAACCTGATAATTCGAGTTTGCTCCGTGCTCCAAACCCATGTGTTCAAGCTTTGGTTTGGCTCTCTTAGTTTTATTTTGACTTTATGTAAACTTATTTATTTATTTATTATTGTATTATATTGTAATAAAAAAGAAAAAGTAATAAAATAAAAGGAAAAAGAAAGAAAAGAAAAGAGGAAAAAAAAGGATACAGATGCTTGTTCTTTTTATTTATTTTAATTTCTTTGTTTGGTCAAAATATAAAAAAAAAAGTATAAAAAAATTAAAAGTAACAAAGAATAAAAAAAATGTTTTATCATTTAGAAAATCCATTTTTCAACAAATAAATTAACCCTTTTCAAAATTAAATTTTCCTTAGAATTTTCCAAGAAAATAATAAAAATTAAGAACCTTCCTCATAGGCATTTTTCTTAAATAAAATCAAATGGCTAAAGAATTTAAATCTAGCCATTTTCTTAAACTAAAATCAACCAACTTATTAAAATTTTATGAAACGAACTACGAAAATCTGATCTCGAATAATACGTACATCAATACTCGTACGTATGAAAATTTTTTTTTTACCTTTTGTAAATATTCGTTCAATCATCCTTTTTTTGTAGATTCAATTTTATTTACTTATTTGTATGTGATTAGATATTTTTTATAAAAGTATATTGAAAAGTTAATTTAAATTTTGAAAATTAAAAGTGGTATCTATTAAAGGTTTAATAGATTAATCTTCAGGCTCAAATTTCTAGTTTCCAAAAACTATTTTTAAAATCGCTTTTCACGCAATCCGGTGTTTGGGTTAAAATCAATCCACCGAATTGGTTTTAACCTAACCCATTTTTTTCCTGACCTCAATCGGATAACGACTCCAAATATTTTTCAAAACATGTTTAAAAACTTAGTTTTTTTTTTTTTTTCTTAACTCTTAGTCGAAGGTTAGTATTAAATAAGTTAGGATTTAATATTAATCTGGTTAAGAAAAATAAACAAAAACTAAAAAAAAATCTAGGCTTAACAACTAAGACTAATAAAAATTAGTCATCATTCCCTATAGATTCAACCTGGTTCTTACCAGTTTTATTATTACATAGATAACCTAGTGTACTCAATAGTAAAAATATGCTTGTGTTATAAAATGTAGAATTAAATCAAGCGTATCAATCTTTAAGCTCGTGAAGGTCGAGTTGACGAGAACAAACAGGGAGAATAATTGCATTTTTAATACCTTGGCAAAGGCGGATGGAAATCTAGTAGCTAGTTATGCTTTTATGAAAACTTGGCTCATGAGTTGCTAGATGTGAATTTTGATGTTTTATGTAAGGAAGTATATCTTCTAAACTATAGCTAATCAGGTTCATGTCGGGTTTTCTCAAAAAGAAAAAAAAAAAAAAAAGAAAATTTAGGATTGGAACAAACCATGTTAAAAAATGGAAAAAAGTTAAAAGCTCATGAAATAATAAGTATAAAGGTCGGTTTATTATCTATATAATTCCTTATAGTAGATCATAGGCACGTTATAAGATCAGGCTATGAAAACAATGAAAAGTGATAGCTGCATGAAAGAATTCCCCTGCTAATCGGGAGACACCTTCTAGGTTAGGACGGCAGTTGCTGAATTCGTCTCTCCCTTTCACGCGGACACTCATTCACTAACCACCGTAACAAAATAGACAAACCAATCGTTGGAAACATCGCTAAGCCTACCTCTCCCCATGCTGTTCTAATACAAAGTAGAATCTTTTCTTAAAGGATACTTTGTGCTTTAGTTTTTGGCTTCATAGAGGTCAAATAACGAAACTAATAATTTCCTTCGAGATTATGCCATTAGGGTAATGGTTTTATTTTATATTTTTCAACATTTCTCATTATATGGGCTTTTAATAAAGAAATAGTTGTAGTAAATAGGATAAACAGTAATTAGTTTAGTATGATCATGTGCACATATTGCTTTGACGTATGATAAGGAAAAAAGCAAGCGCATCATTAATCACTCATATTGTTTATATAACTATTTTTCTTTACTAGGTATTTGTGATGTGCAAGTTGCTTCTTCTAATGAAAATTGGAAATTAAATTTTCTTGCTCTAATACTATAAGCTAGTGGAAATTACATTCAGTCCCACCGGTGCATAAGAAATAAAAGATACATTCAATACAGTAGTATGTAACTTCCTATCACGTATTTATATTAGCATTCCGATTATAAGTAACATATCTTTTTTTAATCGTTTATTATCTCAAGTGTAATAACAATTTTTAAAGGTACAAAAAGTCACACTAACCATTGGCATTTTTAACATTATAAATAGATAGATATGGGCATCTCAAACCTTGAAATACAAGATATTCTACATATCAATATAGCGGAGCTAAAGCTCCTATTACAAGTTAAAACTTATAAGCAAAATACGCATGATATGTAAGGAGAGTTAATCACGATAAATAAATGATGAAACAAACTTGACTTTTAGGATCATTCCATGCAATTGGAGGAGGCCAGCTTTTGGCTTTGGTTTTGTCTGGGAGTCCATCGGCTTTGGTGAAGATAAAAGAGTTCATTCCTTTTCATATGCATAACCTTCATGTAATGTTAAACATATTCTTAGAGAACACCTAACCCTTCATTATACCATGCCTAAATCAGGCTATTCTATGGACTCAGCTCGTGCGACCACATCGGATGTAGATACTCATCCTTTCATGTATGTTCACTCCATACCGCAGGCCGGCCGGCTTCTACCATCGGATAGCCAATGGAATTCCATCGAGCTTAGCTTCAACATGCTTCCTCAATCTTCGAATGGTTATGAATCAATTCCCTCCGCATACTCAAAATCGGTTAATTACAATCTTGTCATCACAGACAAAGCACTCTTCAAGCGTTTTGTTTATATCACCATCCTAGTGGTTTTGATAGTCATTGCTCTCCTTCTACTCGTCATGTTTTTGCCTCACAAACATAGGCATCCTGGAAGCTCGAAAAACCTGACACTTGCAGTCAGCCAGGCACTTTTGTTCTTCGATGCTCAAAAGTGTAAATAACTTGTTCTTCTTGAAAGTTCGGATATCTCTTTCTCTTGCTTAGTGATGATGCCTTTAGCTTGACATTTGATGCTGAAAATGTTCGCTTGCAGCCGGTAACTATCCTAGAAACAGTCCTATAAAGTTTCGGGGAGATTCAGGATTGCAGGATGGAAGTACAAGCAATGTCGACCTTAGAGGTGGCTTCTATGACTCTGGAAATAACATAAAGTTCAGTTTCCCCACCGCATATACTGTGACTCTACTAAGTTGGACCGTGCTAGAATATCATGAAAAATATGCTGACATTGGTGAACTAGATCATGTGATGGACATCATCAGGTGGGGCAGCGATTACTTGTTGAAACTCTTTGTTCCTTTGAATGGAACTACTGATCCCGTATTGTATTCGCAGGTAAGCTTTGAGAAATCAGATAGGCTATTAGCCTAATAACATGGGCATAACTTAAAATCTGAGGATCTTCATGCGAATACTATGTAGGTTGGAGGCAATAGCAGTGTTTCTACAGAAGACAATGATATGAGCTGTTGGCAGAGACCTGAAGACATGAGCTATCCAAGACCAGTTTCGCATTGCGACACTTCAGCTTCAGACTTAGCTGGGGAAATTGTTGCTGGATTATCTGCTGCATCCCTTGTTTTCGAAGACAATGATGCTAACTATGCAGGAGAATTGATTACAGCGGCCAAGAAATTATTTGAGCTGTCAATTCCACCAGGTTCGCCAAGCCAAGGAACATACACCTCAAATGATGACTGTGGAGGAGGAGCAAGACGGTTCTATAATTCTACTAGCTTCAGAGATGAACTGGTTTGGGGAGGAACTTGGTTGTTTTTCGCTACTGGAAATACCTCATACCTTTCTTATGCTGCAAGTAATTTCACTTTAGCCCAAGAGGAGGAGGACAATGCTGAGAAAGGTGCATTTGATTGGAACAACAAGCTACTTGCGAATGCGGTAACATTTCAAAGAACTTTTATTTGTTGACTGATGCTCATGTGAATGTGGATGAAATCTTTGAATTAACATCCATGGAAGTACTTTTTTCTTTTTTCAGGTTTTGTTCGCCAGACTTTTGTATTTCCGCGATCTTGGTTACCCTTATGAAGATACCTTTGCATCATCGTCGGACATGACCAACTCAATCATGTGTTCATATCTTCTAGATCAGAATATCAATAGAACCCCAGGTTAGTCGTTGCATCAATGCGCTTATAAAACATATATCGGCCCAACATGTTCACGTTAAAGAGCGTATGCTCAAGGAAGTGGAATTTTGCAAATAAATTTCACTTTATTGTTATAAGTATACGGCCATGAAATCCGTGTATCCTCTGGCACTATATGTAATGTTTAGGTGGACTGATAATATTGAAACCTGACAAGGGGTCGCCAATTCAGTACGCTGCAACAGCATCTTTTCTCAGTAAGCTGTATGAAGACTATCTCAATCTCCTTCAAAGATCGGGTTTCAGATGCGGGAATAAGGCACTATCTCTCAAGATGTTGCACACCTTCTCTGTTTCTCAGGTATGGTTATTCAAGTTAATTGCCGCAGAAGGAATAGACAAATAGTTGGATGGTTGCGGGACCATCTTAGGAGTTATTTGATCAGTGGTGTATCATGTACTGAAATGCATGCCACCACTTCATATGACTTCTTCTTGATAGTCCCAGGACCACCCAACTCTTTCTCGAATCCAGTATTAAACCAGCTGATCATGGTCCAAGTCCATCATTGATCACGTCCTTTTCTTTGCTTTTTCTTAGATTAACTATATTTTAGGAGATAATCCAGTGGAAATGAGCTACATGGTCGGTTTCGGTCACAAATATCCAGTACAAGTTCACCACAGGAGCGCTTCAATCCCATGGGATGGCCAACCATATTCTTGTGCTGATGGAAACAAATGGCTGCATTCAAAAAAAGCCAACCCAAATGTACTTTTAGGAGCCATGGTGGCTGGACCAGATCGATTCGACAATTTCTTGGACGAGAGGGACAAATCATGGTTCACGGAACCGAGCATTTCCAGCAATGCCGGTCTTCTTGCAGCGCTCATTGCCCTTCACGATCCACCCCGTCGCTCGGCCACTCCTAATTCCAGCAATTTGGGCATTGATAAGACAGGAATGTTTGATAAAATAATTAGAGGTACTTGACTTATTGGAATGTGTATAGCATGACCAACTTCCATTTGATGGAGGAGAACAGATATGGAGTAATTCTAACACTAAACTCATAGGACTATCGAGAGATTTCTATTCCCATTTATGCCATGCATATCACCAGATTACAAGAACCTAAATAATTTGGCCTTAATGTATTCAACTATATTAAGTTAAAAATGTGAATGACATGTTCAATACTAATAGTTTGCTAGTACATATCTCGTTTCCTTCAATTATTTGTAATATTAGATTCGAGGATACCTTGTCATCTTCTTGGGTATCATTACATGGTTTTTGTGCGGAACATCTTAGGTTAGCGTATTTGTAGAAGCAGAATGCTAAACTCCTTAACCAGTACTAGTAAGGGAAAGTAGCTTCTCATAACATTAAAACTTAGGGATACATGCAATTGAGTCTTTGAGAGTTATCCACCTGATGGTGGTTGACCCACTTTGTTAGGTGTGGTGGTTGCCTTATCCTCCTGATGGTGGTGGTTAAGATCACCTTAGGTGGTAGGAAGAACATATTGATTGTTGGGTTGAAATCGGGTTAATACGACAAATATAATTTCTTTAACTATTATTATTATTATTTTCATTGGCTGTCGTTAGCGACGCACCACCTTGGGTTTATTCGGGTGGTGATGGCGGATGGCAACAATAATATGACTACCTTGATCTATAACCAACGCACGTTGCGCTCATGTCGGGCATATAAATCTATGGTATTAAAGTGCTTGATACTTTTTTAATTTTTTTTTTTTCATTATCTCTAAAAAAAATAATTATATACAAATTTATATTATTATTGCACCTATGACATAGATAAACAATTATTTAAAGTCATCCTCATTTAGAAAGCAGACATTTTATCAATCTATA
Source organism: Lumnitzera littorea (assembly GCA_024138015.1). Taxonomy (NCBI): domain Eukaryota; kingdom Viridiplantae; phylum Streptophyta; class Magnoliopsida; order Myrtales; family Combretaceae; genus Lumnitzera; species Lumnitzera littorea. The sequence continues at coordinate 47,165,815 of JAMXBB010000011.1, forward strand.
TAATTATATATTTATTTATATTATTATTTAAAGACCTCCTCATATACAAATTTATGTTATTGTTGCACCTACTTCTAAATTCATCACTAACTTAGGTTTAGTTTTTCTTCTATATATCATTAGTAGACAATGGTGAAAAAAGGTAAGGTCTTCCAAATTAACGAAACATAACAACATTTGCAAGATATCTTTTTATTTGTGGATGCCTAGATAGAAATGATGGAAAATTGGCATCGCTTGCTTGTTTTATTTTTGTATTTCTAGACACTTGAACCCATGTTTGTTGTTGAGAAACTATCTCAATAAAGCAAAATCCTCCTATAATTAACATCAAGAAGATTGGTGACTTAAGAAAAGAAAATATATATATAAGAAGAAAAAAACTACAACTGAATAAATGAAACAAATTAGTGAAATTCAAAACTACCCCTGTGGAATAAAGCTTCTTTGGAGATAGAGAAAATCCATGAAGCTCTAAAGCATCAACATTGGGGCTTTCATCTTGGTAGAATTTTGAAATTATAGACACGCATCGCATACCTGAAAGTTCCAAAGTTGCAGAATTCCAATTCAAGTTTTTGAATGTGGTGACCCATGTTTTGCTCAAAGAATGGGTATTTGTTAAGCAAGAGCCTAACTATACTTGTACGTTTATTATGATAGTGAAAAATGGGAGAAGAAAATTGTCCTGGTAACATAACAGCTAATAGCCTAATACTGTAAGTGATTTAGTGGAGTAAGAAATTGTAACTGTTTCCGAAGACTTGGCAATTGGAAAAAGTTTAATATTGCTCCTACAATATTTTAAACTTATTAAATTTCCTTAAAACACCAAAAGGAAATTATTTAAGTGTGATTGGATTTATATGATATTACATATGCTTGAATTAAATTGAGTGATATTAAAAAAATATTTAAATGGTTTGAATATCTATGAAAAAGAAAGAAAGAAAAAGAAAAAAAAATAGCAAATAATAATATCCAGAAGTGATGAATAACAAACAATTGTTAAGTTTTATAGATCACAAAGAACATAGTGAAAAAAAATATTACTATAAAACTTATCATAGGATTTACGTATAACATAAAAAATAAAATTATATGTCAACAGAAAATTACAAAATTACCTTTGCTTCTTATGAAAATACCATATCCTCCTAGGATGAAGTTCAATCGTAAAGATGTCACTTAACGAGTCGTTATAAGGTTTTCGACCAACCTAACCTACTAAAAATCCTATAGAACTTAAGAGAGGTTATGGAAGTAGTTCTCAAATCTTAGAGAGTTTTGGATTGGGTTTTGGGATTTAGAGAAAACCTGGCAAAAAACTCAAACCCAATTAAAAATAACAATATATACATATATGATATTAGTAATTTAGTATTAATTGTAAATAATAAAACATAATAATTAATAAATGATATATTGTCTCTTTCATACTTTGCCTTTAAAAAACAAAAAGGCCCCAATCCCATCTCTTTCTCTCTCATAGTCTCATAATCTCACACTCTATGTGACTTTATTCTCTTGCCTTTATTCTCTCTCTCATTCAGTCAGCTACATTCCTCAATCCTTACCTATCTTCTTTTCATTAATCATATATTAATTTAAAATAAAAAGAAGTTGGTTTGGTCTTGAATAACCATATATCATTTGCTTTATTTTCTATATACACTCACAAACCAATTTTTTTATTTTATTGTTATTATTCTTATTTTTTGCATTAGCAGGTCAGGTTGAATCAAGTTTTTAATAAGTTCTACAAAATCCTAAAAAGGCAGGTTTAGGAAATGAAGTAAAAACCCTATAGGGTAGCCTATAAAGTTTTAGGTAGCCCTATAAGATACCAAGTCAAATTTAGGCAAAACCCATTTTGAACCCACTTCGATAACATCGCTATTCAATAGTGATTTGAATATCGATTTGTTATTTTTAAATGTGTTCATCACAAGAACTCCAAATTTAGTCTCTCTAATAATATTCACACATAGTTGACAAGAATAAATTCTAATCCTTTAATATTATTAGATAACTCATATTAGAATTAGAAATCTAGGAAGCAAAATGTTATATTCCCTTTTTGCTTTTTTGTTGGTGTATCTCTATATAGAAATTGAACTCTTTTATCTACCTTTGTCCATTTTAAAACACTAGGATTTAAATCCTCTCCATTTAAATTCCCTCAATTTACAAATCAATGGTTAAGATTATTCTAATTTTTAAAACGTCCTATGATGTCATCATCTTTTTTTTTTTTATCTCAACTGTTGATTACATGTATCAACAACTCAAAGGGATAAATGGAGAGAAATTAAGAAAAATTAAATGGAGAGGATCCATTTTCAAAACACTATATAACATTAACTAAAATTAATGAAAGTGACCATTCATTCCATGTACCTTTTAATTATCACAACTTTTTAAATACATAACAAAATTAATAAATTCCATATACTTTTACACAAAAAAGAAATAAAACAACAAAGCTTTTAAGAAGGCCTAATTATAAATATATTCCTTGTAGGAAAAATAAATGTTAATACGTATTACTTCTAGAATATTATTTAAGACCAATTTATTCTAATCCAAAATATTGACATTATTTCAGTATCTACTAAAATTATTAGTCAGTTATTTTGTTCTATTAGTGTTGCTATAGTGTGCGACATTTTAGATTTCTATGCATGAAAGTAGTATTTATTTAAACACAAACAAAGGTAACCATCTAGTAACAATTATCGATCATCTAACATAATAGAAACGTTGTGAACGAGAAATCACTATAAACCAAATACTGCGTAATTAAATCTCTTCATCAAATGATTCGATTAAACCATTACATATCATGTTATTAATGTTTAATCGTTTTACTTAGTTTTCAAGATAAAATAGACTTAATAAAACTTGCTATAACCATAGGTTTATAAGTCACTATTATATTAACCAAGCAGCCTTAGATATCAACTCCCTTATAATGAATCTATCTTAATTCATCGGTATTCTCTCTATACTTCATGTCATACTCAATAACTATATTATTTACAAACTAAATAAAAACTACATTTAACGGTATCAAAGCACAACATTTAATAAAAAGGATATATGAAAATCTTAAGTATAGAGATTATTTACGCTCATTTGTGTATATTAGAGACCAATGATATTAAACATATGATATCTCCTATTAATGGGTCATGTCCAGTATGCTTACTTAATTTTGGGCACTTCCTTGTATAACTTAAATATCTTTACTTTAATCCAATGAGAATGACTTTAGTTATATAATATGTTGACTTAAATATTTATGTCTCCTCTAGATATTTATCTGACTAACAATAACTTTTAAATAATACAATGTCATGGAACTTTACTAATAGTATACCATTATTATAATTCCATATATACTCTAATTATTTATGAGATTTTACTATAAAATATATACAAATAAAAAAGTATATAAATGTAATAAATACTTGCTTTTTATAAATAATATTTATAAATACATCAAAAGTGTCTTAGTACATTGTGTACAAATTATGATAATAATATCCATGGTAAATGAACAATGCACTTTTATTTACACAAATAGTAAATAATATCCATGATATATGACCAATATATTGTAAGTTAAAAATACAGATATTGCATGAACGATGGAATGTATCCTTTATTATGAATGTGCAATGAGTTTAAATTTTTACGTTGAAAATATAGATGCATGAACAATAGAATGTGTTCTCTTTTATGGGTGTGTAGTGAGTTTAATTTGTACATAGAGAAAATAGTTTAAATGGTAGTGGAATTGGTTGCAAGGAAATTAGTTTAAGTGGTAATGGAAATTGATTATGGGGAAATTGGTTTAATTGCTAACTACCACATACATACATGTGGAATATGTTAAATGCATTAAACCAATATGATATAAAATTCTGATAGTTATGATAGTTAAAAAGTGGTTAAACTTTAATAATATAGATTATGTTATGAGGGTTCTAAATATGATTAGAAACCAAATGCTTCCTTCTACCAAATGGTATTGGTTGTATAACCCATTTTGTAAAGATTTAAGATTTCTTTTTCTTTTTTCTATTTCAAATCTTTTAACTTATTTTTTCATTTTTATTTGAATTTTTATATTTTTTTTTATCTTATTGTAAAAGTGAAATTGTTAACATGGCATGTCATGCAGACATAACATGGCATGCCCATTGTAAAAAAATATATATTAAATTATATGGATCAAATGCCACATGGCTATTTAGGTTATGTGTAGTGCGATAGTTTTAAATTATGAGAATAATTATTGTCATTTACAGCATGTTTCATTGTCTTTATAAGGATGGAATGGAATAAATATTCTTTCTCTATAAACCTATTCCTACATTTGGTTAACAAAATAGTTATTCTCTATATCATGAAATAAGGAATTGAAAGTCATTTATTAGACTAAATGAATAGCTATTTTGTTTTTATTTTTCTTAGCATGTTTTTATATGTATTCATAAAACCTTAAAGTAATTATAAAAAATAGTTATTACTTTTTTATTTTATTCCTTAGAAATTACAATATTTATATGTCATTCTTTTTTTGATATCTTGTTGCATAAATCACCAAGTTTTAGGGCTTTGAGATTTAATTTTACATATTCAAATTTTAAATATATGTATATCGATTGACTAGTTAGGTAACATTAATATTTTGATCATTGAGGAAGCTAAGGACATTATAATCTAATAGCATAAATATCGGTCTTCTAATGGAACAAACCAACTTTGATTCACCCCTTTTTCCAAATTTGTAATATGCATGACAGTTTGCAAAAAAAGAAAAAAAAGGAAAAAGAAAAAGAACCACTAAGGAAGATCTAGTAAATTACGATTGATTGAAATTAAATATCTCAGGAAGAGATGTTTCATCTAATAATATTAACAAATAAAATCATAATTAGATTGCACATTCCATAATCAAAATGATGTAGCATCACCATAAAATAAATGGAAAAAATTGAGACTATAAATTTCGAAGGGTCTTGTTAAGATAAATTTATAGATTCAATTTTTTATATCTAATAAAAGAAAAATTTCCACAACTAATCTTTTAGATATATTTATTAAAGCAAATTCATGTAAATTTTGCATATTGATAGGCTATTTTAGAATATAACACCCCCAGGCACATACCGACATGCATGAGACATGGACCAAGTTCTTTGAACCCTCTTATCCAACTTATTAGAAATTTAACCCAACACTTTTAGTGATAAGTTTCAAACCTAGGGTCTCCTTATACGTGTTTAGTTAGGAGACTCGAGAGCATGACACATTGGATTGTTTATCTCCAACCAATTCCTAAGGAGTCATCCTTACTAAGGTAAGTGTAAATCCTACAACCAGCCACTCAGGGTTTCGATCGGTTGAAAAATCTGATCGAGCCTAAATTATCAAATAAAACTAGAAATATTAGTAAAAATGATTCCGTAAGTTCAAATTTAAGAAAATAAGCAATAAAATAATAGAATATAAAATTTCCAAATTTTAAGTATATAACTCGTTATTTATCGAAAATGCATAAAATGCATTTCAATAACTAACAAATCATTAGAGATAAATTATATGTATACTAAAAATCATAAAATAACCTAAATAATATTTAGGAATATTTATTTATACCATATATGAATTTACATGTAAGTAGAAATACACGAAATTACTTAAAATACTTGAAATGTGTTAAAATAATACTAAATAATTAAAAAAATTCATAATTAATTAAGAAAAAAATATAAAATATAAAAAAATAAGGAATGATCCAGATTTGGGTCATGGCAACTAGGGAAAATAAGAAAAAAAATTAGCCAATTAAATTAGAACAACACAAAAGGCAAATTGGAAGAAGATAAGGTAATTATCTAATCAAATTAATTGACAATAATTTTCCTAAAGCTCTATAAATAGTAAGAAAATTTCAAAAACTCATTTGGTCAGTTTAGAGAGTGAGAAAAATAGAGAGAGGCAAAATTGAGAGTAAATTAGGGATTTAGAAAAAATCACAAAAAATCTGTACAGTTGGGGCTTCTAAGGGGAACCAACACCAGATGAGCACCTAGGAATGGACGACCATAGCCACCACCACCACCACACGGTGGTGGCAGTGCCTAGATCGACCGATAAGGCCACGGTGGCCAGAGGTAGCCGGAGCTACCCAGACTGGTGAGTTCGATTTCCAACCCGATTTTGTTTAATTTTATAAAAATATTAAATATTCTTAGAAAATTATGAAACTTGTTATTTTGGAATATTTTTGTATGCATTTTTTAGGAAAAATATTATTTTGATGAAAATATGTCTCGTGATATATGGTCCTTAAGAAATCATACAAAATTGAACATGTTTCAGTTTAGAAATAAATGATCTTAAGAGCGTAGTTTTGAGCTCAAAAATTTTGTGTAGACTACTTAGATGATATAGAATAGTGCTATGAAGCCCATTTTCAAAAATTAATTTTTGAAATTTTTTGATAATTTTTAAGCCTTAAAATGAAGCATAAAATGGGTAATTTAGAGTTAATTAGGTAATTAAATAGTTAATTACTGATTTAGTGAATAATTATATATTTTAGGATGTTGAAATCTAATGAAGTATGATACTTGTAGTATTTAGGATGTTAGATGTAATTATTAGGTTAATTATATAGTAAATAAGTAATAGGAAAAAATAGTAAATTTAAAGTTAATTTTGTAAATGAGGGTAATTAGGTGTAAAATCTGATTTAGGATAAATTTAAACATTTTGAAATGATAATTGATGTTGGGAGATGATAATTAGAGTGATCAAAATATTAGATGTGTATTATGTACATAATAAGTAATAGTACATAATACACAATTATTAGAAATATAATAAATAGAAAATATTAGAATAAAAATTAATATTTTGATAATAATAGAAATATACAATAAATCTTATAGGAAACTTAAATTAGGGTAATTATATGAAAAATGTAAGATTTTCTCATAACAGGAGTGAATTCGGTGATTAAACTAGGATCCCAGTATACCGCACGGACTAGAATACTAGTTAGAGACTAAAAACAATAATTAAAATATCCGAAGATAATACGATTAATTTCACATTATGGGTCGAAATGATTTCTTAGGGTGTACATATAAATCTTTAACCAAAAATTGAGTTAAAAACCTAATTTAGAAATCGATGCGAAAACTGAAATATAACTTAACACGATTCAAGAAAAATTGTAAAAGACTTAAGACCTAGATAATTAGGTATATAAACCCTAAACAAAAGATAACAATAAGCGTTATAGGATAAAACCAACCTATAATAGTTATATGAAAAATTGAAACCCCGTTTATGTTATAGGGATGATTGGCGATGGCCTAAGCGAGTTGGACCTCGAGTGAGTGAGTGAGGAGTCGAGGTAAGTTGGAATTAATATGTTGCTATATTTTGGAGGCTTAAGATTATACTTGGTTATGCTTGTTAGATAGTTGTTTGTGTGCATGTGCCTGATTATGAATGATGTTATAATTCTGTTTGTTGTTCTAGCTTACATTGTATGAAGTGATCGATCACCCTAAAATGAACTTAACAAAGATATGACTAGTAAACATAAATCGGACCTACATAGCAACCCATTAGTGGAAACCTAGGATTCTCCGGCTAAATACTAACTTCTTCGAAAGGGATAGCGCTGAATAGCATAATGAGTCCCTTCTTCATCCTTGGTCAAATTAAGTGATAGGTGAGGAGGTCACGGCAAGAGTGAAGTCAATGGTTCGAAGATAGTCGCGAGAGGAGCGGTGTCTCCATTGCACAAGCTTGGGTTTGGTCGTGAGCTGTTGCATTAATGGCAACTCCTCAACTCGGATTAGAATGGGCGCAATTTGTCTAATCTCACAACGAGCTAGATAACGTTATGCGATGGCATTTGCTTAAACATGCATTGCACCAAATGATTTGGTTGATAACATTGTTTGTGTTTGTGGTGTAGTTTTAAGTCCTCCATCCTAACTTACTGAGCTGTGGTTACTCACATCCCTATAGATGTCATGTAGGTACTGGTTAAGAAGCAGCTTACAACTACTCCGAAGCTAGCAACTACTGAATCCTAGGAAGTGAGGAAAAAATTTGAAGAACAAACATATATTTTTAAGGTCTAAACTTTTATTTTAGAATTTTTCATTTCTGAATAACGTAATAACTAGGAAATATATTACGATGAAATGTTGTAAACGTTAATTGTAATAACTGAATTATAGTGTATATATATATTTTTTCATTTTCTTAGGTAAATAATTTATTTAAATTACAAACTGTTTACTTCAAAGAGGGTTACTCGTAGACGCCTTGTGTAAATCAGGTCTAGGATAGCGGTTTTAAGGCCAACTTCTATCTTAGAATGGTTTACACAGTGGGGCTGTTATGACTCTGCCACTTTGAGCTGTGATAGCAACCTGAGTTGTCTTACTTCCCAAACCGTTGCACACCTTTCTCCAACTGTAGATTAAAGCTTCAAAGCATCTCAACTTAATGGACAACTTAACCAATTCAACTAATATGTCAATCAACCCGCCTCTAAGTTGTTTGAATGATAAGCCAACTTGTTTGAAGTAGTCTCAAGTTGTCTCCTTGAATGCAAAGAATCTATCCAACTTGCCATATTTCTAATCAAGCACCATGTGACATGTGTTATACTACTTTTCTAAACTTATACTGCTTGTACCATTTTTGGAGGAATATTCCTTTTGCTTGTTTCTTATTCTACCCTTTCCCATGTAGCATTAAACTTTGTATGTAACATTTTAAGAGGATTACCCCTTTTAGTAACTTATCTTTCATGTAAAGTTGCCCTAAGAAGCCAAGTATAAATACCTTTATTGTAAATAGTCAAGACATGTTATCTTCATTGTTGAATACACTTTGTTATCCCCTATAAAATTGTTCTTGTAACTTGTAAGTTCATTTTACACTTTTAACTCTTATTCATTCCCTCAAGTAAGGATTGGTGGTGAGTACCCCATTTAGCTTAGTTGTGTGTCATATTAGCTTAGCTACTTAGTTTGTGTGAGAGGGTTGTAATGCGTCATATCTACACACTTGTACACAAGTTACTTACCTATAATTTCCATCTAGGTTCAATCATAGCTTGGTTTCGACCCACCCTTAATATAGCCTCGCATATCTATCTTCTATGACGTATCATCCAAACCTTTAACCAAGCTCTCCTAATGACTCAACTTGCTATAGCTTGATATTTTATAGTAAGAGCCCAATTTCCTTACCAAGGAGTTTGTCCAACCTCCAATAGTTCAATAAACCTGTTTGAAATGCTCAATTGAAGACCTAAGCTCACCAAAAATGAGGATGACCTCCCAGAAGGGAAACCTAACCATTTCCACCCACTTCTAGATATCTTAGGATTCACCATCAATGAGAGGTATCGTTTCTTATTTTATTGGGATCCATGTTTATCCACTTTCCCTACTATCTTACTATCCTCCACTTTAAATACTAAGTATTGATAATAGCTATTGGACAAAGCCCGATAACCCAAGAGTCCAAGAACACAATAGCCCAGTTACATTCTCATCGTAAATAAGGGACTCACCTAACCCTAGACAACATCCTTAGAGCTTTGATTATCGATTGGCCATTCCACATTTGGGCATAGAGCAGTCAAGGTCTATACCTCTGGTTCAGGTGGTCAATACTTAGACCAAACAATCTTTTACCCAACTTGGCCCATATGTTGGCAAAAGGAAATATATACCTTCATGAGATCAAGGGAGCCAATTGTCAAGCTTACATACTCAATAAAGTGGCTAGCCACTCCAATTGATCATATAATAATCACATCGCATTAAATGCGATGTGACACTTCACCACCCACTTTATGCTAACCAGCATAGCCTAATGTATAGCACCATTCTATAATACCATGGACGAGATAGGTACAAGCCCTAAGGATGATCGTTCCTCCTACCAACATTAGAGATCTTGTCAAGATACTTAAAACCTAAAATCATACGTTTCAATTTGGTAATAAGTACAAGGAACCATCCCAAAAATACTTCCCTCAAAATCATCTACAAGTAACACTTATGACTGAAACCTTCTGATCATACTACATCCTACAAGCACACTCCTCCATTAGACTTTATTATCTCCAAGGCTCTAACTTAAGCATTGAAGTGACCATATTAAATAACTCCATGGCATAGTGACTCACGCCTATCTATCTTGTAGGACGCTCCTTCAATTAATTGTACCTCTTAAGTATGACCCATCGAGGCTTAAGAGGCCTAAAGACTCTACCAGCAAAAGGACGAAGGCAACACCAAGTAATCCCCATCTGTAAGGGATAACTATACATGCTATATTACCATCTTATTGTTACTATAATCTCTCATTGATCGATTTAAGCATCCAAGCGGCCCGACAAACAACCCTTAATCGTTCTACTCATGGTGATTTGTTTTACAGGCCTATCCAAGCACTTTCTAAGGCCCATCAAATCAAAATCTATACCGATAAAATTTTTAGATGACACCACCTATTTTAGTGCCCTGAAATTTAAGATTATAATTCAAAATTCAACCTAACTTTGTATATGTATCATTTAATTATGGGCAAGATATAAGAACTAAAAATCACTTAAATAGTAATGTGACACTCTAGAGCCTAAAGTTGAGTTATTTTAGTTGATTTGGGTTAAGAAGAGATCTTATTTTGACAAGATTGTAAATTTAAGGTAACTATGTTTAATTATAAATTATTATAACCTTCTATTTAGAAGATTAGTAGATGAATTAGGATTTGGTGTAAGGAATCATGAAAGAAAAAATTTTACAAAGAAAGGACCAATCTTGATTGTAATGGAGTTATAATGAAGTTGGAATACGGTTGTTATTATAAATGTTAGTATGGTGTGTATACTTCGATTAGGAATTGTAAACAAAATTAATATTGGAGTTGAATTTTGAAATTAAGAAAAATATGTAAGTTCATTATTATAGAAGATTATGATTAATTTGTACATTCTTTGGTTTAAGAAACAAGTTGATCTCAAGGATCATAGTTGGTTTGTAATTTGATAAATGTTGAATTAGAAAATTGGAAAGAAGTCATTCTTGAAGCTAAAAGTTAGATGCATAGTTGATAGAATTGTGAAAATTTAATGGAGATTAATCTAATGAATGAGTGGTGAAATTTTGGAACATTCATTATGGACTAACGAGGTAGTTTGAAGTCATAAAAGATGGAGTTGTTATTGAAAATTTGCTAATAAGGAAAATCGGATTTTATTTTAGAATTGAAATAAAAAAAACTTTTTTTTAAAGAAATAAATTACGTAATAGATAGTACTTAACAAATGTAAAAGCATAAAAAATTTATTGTAAAATAAAAATTAATTAAACAAGTCCCTTAAGTTTAAACTATAAGCATACTTAAGGAACATAGATTCAATTTGTTATCTTAGTTTCATTATATGTAGGTGTATGCTTGTCAAGATTAGAAATCAATCAACCCATAACATGTGGAACCCTAATATAGGCTCTTTCTTATGCTTAAGAAAGTCCAAAAGAGACTGGGGAAGCTAGTAATTTGGGGAAATTCACATACTGATTGGTACAATATGACTAGTTGTTGAATAGCTTCGCATTGAAGAGATTTGATTAGTTGTACACTAACTTGTATATTAGTAGATTCTTGATCAAGGTGATGTTGTGTATTAGGTTAATGTATTGAGTAGAAACCATAGGCAAGTAGTTCTAGAGCTATGAAGTGCCAATATGGACGTTTGATGTGCTGATGGCTGACTGACATTACCTTGAAGATGACGCAACTTTTGGTTTCAATTTAGTTCTGTATACTATATATATTATATTGATATATTTCTTATAGGAGTCATGAGTGTAAATCCCATAAATTCATAATTGGAACCCTAAACCGAACCTATATGTCTTAGATAACTCTATAAGTCAACAAGACCAAATAAACTAAAAACTTTATTGTATTATAAACCCTAAACTATTTGAATGAGAAAAACTCTAATAAATTGATTGAAACTCTAATCGCGTTTGAAAATCTTAAACCCTATATGTGTACAAACATTAGAAACTGAACCCGAATATGATAAAAGCTCTAAAACTAAAACTTTAAACTTATAAACGTACAAATTTACTTTTATGATAATAAAACCCTAATTAGGTACAATTATCGATCGATATATCAAATCATATAAAATCACTAAATAATGACTAAAGATAACTTTCAAATGCTAATAAATGTAAAAGTACTAAATTAATTCACAAAATTGATAATATTATTTTATAATTATTAGTAACTATATATATAAATAAATTAGTGTTATATGAATTTCATTATTTGAATCTAATTTTATTATTTATTTGTTGATTATTTATAGGATTAGAAATATTTAGAGAAAATTCAAATTTTTATTTTATTTATTTATTCCCTTATTTTCCTTTCTTCTTTATTTTTCCTTTTTATTTTCTTTTTCCCTTTATAAATTATAATTGTTACATATACACAACATTATTATTAAATTATTATTCTAATTTTGACCAAAAGTCAAAAAAGTCACTTTCAATGCATTTTATTCCGTTTTCTTTTCCTTTTCTTTTCTTTTCTTTTTCTTCTCTTTTCCCATTTATGCTGTGAGCCCACATCACCCCTCTAGAATTCTCCTTAATCTTCTTAATTTATCTAAAAATTACACACAAAATTACTTTAATATTCCATCCCCATTTGGAATGAAACTTTCCCCTCTTTTCTTCTTGTCTTCCTCATTTCCTTTTCCCTTATTTTTCCACCTACCATCCTATTTCCAACTACACTACATATTCCATCTTCTTACCAACATTTAGAGAGAGAAAGAGAAAGATTTCTATGCCAAATAATTTCTAAAATAAGTAAATACATGTCCTTTGTATTTATTTTATTATGTAAAATTAGGTTTTAGATACTTTCTTATGTTTTTTTGTATATTATCATATTTGATGTATCGTACCTGTAATTTAGTATTTTGTAATTAAAATTATATGTACTTGTATTAGATTTTGTGTATATCATCCTATTTCTTTTAGAAACTATGTTTATATGTGTATATGTATATATATACATATAGATGTATACTTATATGTAGGGATATGATATAGATTTAGTTAGGTATATGTACATATATACAAATATATATACGGTTTATATACATATACACATACAAACATAATTTCTAAAGGAAATAAGATCATATGCACAAAATCTAATACAAGTACATATAATTGTAATTTTTAAATTTGTAATTACAATTATATGTACTTGTATTAGATTTTGTGCATATGATCTTATTTCCTTTAGAAATTATGTTTGTATGTGTATATGTATATAAACCGTATATATATTTGTATATATGTACATATACCTAACTAAATCTATAGCATATCCTTACATATAAATATACATCTATATGTATATATATATATATAAGTGAATGAATATGAAAATATAATAAGGTTATATAAGTATATACACATATATGCCCCTATACATATATATTATAATATGTACATAAACAAACACTAACAGATGGGCACTCGCGATGTGTGTACAAAAGTTAAATATAATAGAATATTCAAATTTAAAACATAATATAATTATTGAGTTAAATTACATAATTAATGAAAAAAGTTATATATGTGACCCTTAAAATGCAAATTGATGCACATGCTAAAATTATTATAGTAGAATATTCAATTTCAAACATAAAATAATTATTAAGTCAATTTGTAAACACGATCAGTGATTAATGAAAAAATTCATACATATGACCCTTAAAATACAAATTTTATAGTGACAAAATCATAATATCTTATGAAGAATACACACATAACAATTTAATGATAACTTATTAAGAGACCAAAAGAAACACTATGATTAAATTCACAAACTGTCATCTTCAACTAGTTTACTATAACTGTTTGATAGGCCCAAATAATGCGTATAATAGTCTTTTAATTGAATAGGCAAGTTCTACCTAGTTTGATTTTAAATTGGAAAGGAAACTTATATTATAATTTAATTCAACTATGTTTTAGGATTAAATAGTTAAATATAAATTTACACTCATTGGTCGTCATTACTAAATTGTTGACAATTAACCTTATAGTCTAGTTATACTTAATACTTCGGTGCAATATCAAATATAGTTTTCAAATCCAATAGGAATGAAAAGTATATAATCAAATATATTTGACTTTAACAATTACCACTTATTTATTATCATCAAATACACTTGCAAAAAATAATGGCCATCTCAATGAAAGGAAACTTTAGAGTTGAAATCAACATATGGAGCCCATCGAAGTGTAGCTATTTGGTATCTTCATGATTCACAGTTTTTTTTTAATTGAATAAATATCTTTATTGGTAAATGTTATCTTTTATTGAAATACACACACACATTTATATATCTATAAAATAACAAATATTTCCTTATGACATCCCTATATTTAAATCAATGAACTTCAATCGTTTTACACTTAGTACACGACATAGACTTAATGTTAAGAATTTATAAGAAAAAACTATAAGTAAATAATGTGTCATGGGTAAAAAAAATCGAAACCATTAAGCAACATAGGTAGGGAATTATAAAAAAATCTATTAACCTCTAAAAGTAGAATACTTAAAGAAAAAGGAAAGCAATTTTGATTTTATCTCATACAATATTAAGAAAATAGAAAAGTAAGAAAGAGATGACAAAGATTATTTTATTTCCAAAAAATATTGAAACAATAAATTCATAACTTCATCATCATTACTACTTCCTATAATGAGAAAATTATAACGAAGGGGATCAACAGTTAAGGGTAAATTCCAATAGAAGATAAATGTTTTAAAATGGTTCAAATAGAAGATAAACGTTTCGAAAATTTCAAATAAGAAATCAACATTTTACAAAGTGATTTAAAGGAGGGATTTATAATAGTTAATCCATAAAATTATTTAAACCATTTTATGAATGTCAATCCCTTATTTAAATTTTTCAAAATGTTTCTCTTAAATGAACCACTTTATGATCCCTTATTTAAATTTTTTAAAACGTTGATCCCCTATTTGAACTTACCCCCGAACATTGATCCCCTCCATTGTAATTATTCGCTGCCTACAAATATAGAAATAGATGCAACCTCTTTTACATTCTCAAGAAAGCTTTCCCTTGACCAAGATATTTCCATAGAAACTACTCATATGGAAATTCAACATCTTATAGAAAAAACATCTACATTTATACATGAAATACTAATAAAATTATTATAACCATAAACGTCATGATTTGATCACTTAAGCTCCTCTTTATTATGGTAATTGTAAAGTTGTACTAAATGTTCACAACAAAGCCTAACCCTGAAACAACAAAAGATAGTACATAACTATGGCAATTGTAAAGTTGTACTAAATGTTCACAACAAAGCCTAACCCTGAAACAATAAAAGATAGTACATAACTAAGTAATTGATAGTATGCATAAGACGAAGTGAGTAGATCAAAAGTCCATTTAGAACATCTATACTTAATTTCATAATTAGATATAAAAAATAGTGCATCAAATGCACAAAATAAAAGAGGTATAAGAGCTAAAAGAATAATTTCGTAAGAATAATGGATGAAAAGTTAAATAAGTATAAGAATAGTAAAAATAAATCAATACATAAATAAAGGGAAAGGTTCATGGTATTAAGAGAAGTAATATTGTGAACAAACCTAGATTACATTGCACCCTTTAGAGAATAGCAAGAGCTTACAACGTATCAAACAAACAAAAGAAAAGGCAAAGACAAATTCTAAGAAAGCTACAATGTGTAAGAAATTGGGAGAGAAAGGAAGAGAAAAAGTAGATTACAAAAAACTTACAGCCTAAAATTT
This sequence comes from Lumnitzera littorea, assembly GCA_024138015.1. NCBI lineage: Eukaryota > Viridiplantae > Streptophyta > Magnoliopsida > Myrtales > Combretaceae > Lumnitzera > Lumnitzera littorea. The sequence goes on from JAMXBB010000011.1 coordinate 47,181,784, forward strand.
GAAGTCGGTTTGGGGAATAAAAAGTAGTTAATGTGATACGCATAAATGGAAACACATATTTTGGATAATGGAAGGCAAAATATCATGTAGAAAGTAAGTAAGATAATTGCAAAAAAGGAAAAACCATTCTTGCCATACTTAAACCTTTCAAGAAATAAAGAGAAAAATTTTTTTTCCTTGCTGGAAATTTTCACACAATGCAAAATCCATAACTGTCGAAGGAGCCTTATTTCTTTAATATATATATATATATATAGATAATGATGTATAAAATCAATGAGTTAACAATTTAGGTTAGATTGGCATTAGCATTTCAATTTCATAAACATTATAAGTGCCAATAGAACATAGATTAAAGTTGTCATGTTAAGGATCATAAGAATACATTAAGTGTAGAAATGTAGTAATAATTACCATTCAATTACAACTGAACCTAAAAATTTTATAGATTGGTAAGATAAAAATTAGAAAATATCAAGAAAGAAAGAGGAGTAAGAGCATTTTACCTTGGCTCCCAGGTTGACATGATTATTAGATCTCCTCTATAGTCCCTAATGTGATAGCAAATTTAGGATTTCTTAAAACTTATGTCAATTGGAACCTTTCCACACCTGCAATATGTGTAAAAATATTAAGTTCATTGAAAATAACTAAAAAAAATTTAGCAACCATAACAACACTCTCCACTATAATGTTAAACATAATATGATTAAGTAAAGTGCATGTCAAGCTAATGGCAAATGAAAGATATTGTGAAAATCCCAAGGTGAAAACATTTAGAGACGCTTTAAATGATAGTAATAAAATGAGCATTAATAAAAACAATTATTGAAATTTATGAACCAAAATTCTATTATGATTAAACCCTAAAAAAATTTTCTATTGAAGCACATCATTCTTTTTACCAATAAAATGGAAATAATATACAAATCTAAACAAAGTTGTTAACAAAAAAATTGACAATTGGGTGGTAAGAGACAATGGTAGTAGCTCATCATGAACAATGAAAGACGACAATCCTCTACCTCTACATCGATCTTTAAAAAGGCTATGCAATCTACATCTTTAATTCATATTTACGTAAAATGATCGTATAGAGAGCCATTTTCCCTGTTTGAAGAGAAAGAAAAAGAAAGAACAATGAGCAAAAAAGTGAAATGGATAAATGTTTAAAGATGTATTAGAATTGATTGGATGAGAGAAAAACTGATAAAATAAATGGTAGGAAACTACTCGATACAATTATTCAGTTAATGAGAATAGATACATAACACTATCATATATGCACCAAGAATTCTAAAACGGAACTGAAGAACTCGATGAAAGGGAGATATATTATATTCTTAAAATAATTTAAAAATAATTAAATGCAAACTTTTACCTTCCAATCACTGCTTTCAACAAAAACAAATACTTAACACAAAAGAGGAAAATGTTGAAATTTCTAATAAAAAGGCAATAGAAAGAATTGCTGGTATAAATATATTATCCATATGTGTAGCCTTTATTTCATAATTTAGCATCTAGATCCATGAATTCAACATCTATTAGGTTCTTTGTTTAGAAGGAGCTCCAATCACTACAACAAAACTCAAGCCAAAAAAGTAGGTAAAGTTCAAACTTTTTAGAAAAGCAAAAATTTGATGGACTAAGAATATGTACAAAGGAGATACCTAGAGTATCCTTATAGAGATAATTTAATAATGCATGCACATCTTGGGAGAGCAAAACATGTAAATGGTTATGTGTATGGACATTAAACCTTCCTAAGGAAGGATATATGGTATCAATTCTCTTACCAAGCATCAATAGAGAATAACTTTATTATATTGCTCCGTAGAGATTTTGTCTATGGCAAGCAATGATATCATTTCAAGCACCGGGACCAAGAGGATATAATCTTTGATTCACCTCCTTTTTTACCCTTCTGAAGCATACAAGAGAAAAAAAAAGGTATAATTTATTATATTTAGGATGGTGGTTGAAGATACCAAAAGAATTGACAAATGATTTTATTGCAAGCGAAAAATCTAATATAGATAATTGGGTGAGTCGTATGAAAAAAATTATTACATTAGCAACTCTTTCGTTCCAATAATTTTAAGCTGCTTCATAGGTAGTATTAGTAACAGACTTTTGTTCTTGAATCATAAATAGTCACTGCTCAATTCATCAAAACTAAAAAGATAAAAGAAGATCATAAAAAATTCTTACTGTGGGAATGTAGAACAGGTGAAACTAAAGCAATTTGTTGATAATTGATCCAACAAACTACCCTTAGATGAACATAGAAGAAATATCTCGTGAACAAATAGAATAGAGGTGCATAGGGGGTTTCTTAAAACAAAGATGTGAAAGATAACACAAAGAAGATCTACATACATTAATTCCATGACCTACCTTGGTTATCCCGAAGCAACCTTTCCTACTTAATCCGCTATGTCCTTTAGCCATTTATCACGGTAATGTTATGTGTGAAAAAATTGAATGGCATAGACCCTAATATAACCAATAAAATGAAGGTTAATATAAATCAACATTATGGTTAAATAAATCTAGATGGGTTAGGACCTATTGTCCAATGTGTTTTTGATATTCACAAAACCCTTAGCAAATCATTCTAAAATATTTTTCCATTTACAAACTTCCAAAATGCAGTATATTTGCATGTAAACTCATGCTAGACTAAAACATATCATCTAAAGAAAGCGAAACATTAAACTTAAAAGAATTAAAAATTTTCAAAGAAACTAAATACAAAAATATACCAAGAACATAATTAACTAATGAAATTTCAACTTCAATTTCTTAGAAAATAAACTGAGATTCAAACCAAAACATATCACAATAATAAAAAGAGATAAAAAGGAGTACATACCCATTGGAGACACTTGATCTCAACTTCAACAGAGGCATAGTGGCGAATGAATGCATCGTCGCTAGAGATATTAGAGTCCTTCTGGTTCTTTCCATCACATATCTTGAATTTATAAGTCTGACATGATTTGAAAAAATCTAATTCATTTAAAAAGAGAAAAAGGAAAACATAAATCATTATTCATGAACAATACCTAAATAAAAATAAAGTTGTCTCTTTCCATTACTAAATGATTTCAATCATCATGTCTAAAGAAAACCCTAAGTCTAGAGTAGTAGATTGAAAACAAAAATTAGACATACAATATTGATAACCAAAAAAAAAGAAAAAAAGAATAGAGAGAAAGAGAAAAACATACTTGGGTTTTGATTTCGGGAGACAGGATAAGGAAAAAATACGAACCTAATCCATATATTGCAAAAGGAAAAAGTGAAAAGGGAATCTAAGGTGTAAAAACGTAAGAGTGATGGGGAAGAAACCGTTGCTATACTAGAATTAAGGAGTGATGAGTAGTGGAGAGAGAGAGAGATATGGTCTTGAGAAATTACAGTGATATTTTTTTTATATCTCTTTAATATAGATATTATGCTAGTTAAAAAGGCAATTAAATGATAATATAGAGGATAAATCTGTAATTAAAAAGGTAGCAGTTACTTAATACCTCATTAGCTTAAATAATATAGATATATTTATGTATAAAGCGAAAGTATATATAGATATGTATATATGTAATATATCAAAATCCTTTAAAAATATATTAAGAAAACATAAATATATATATACATGTATAAAAGTATGTATAATACTTAGTATAAATACATGTACATGTGTATATGTACATGTGTATAAATATGTATAATAACAGTATGATAAAAGTATAAATATGTATATATATGTGTATATACACATGTATAGATATACATAAGATAATAGATAGTATGAGTATACCTACATGTATTCATATAAGTATATATACTAATATGTTAAGTATATATAAATAAGTAAAGATACATATGTACTTATATATATATATATATATATACATAAAAATACGAGTATATACATACTTATAATATAATTATTTAAGATAATATAATAAAATAGATATATATATATACATATGTACAAGTGGGCCAAAACATATAAAGAAACATAAGGCCCATATATCTAATGATTAATTAATTATAATAATATATGAATATAATAATAATAATAATAATAATACAAAATTATAAAAATATAAAAATAAGGAAAAATTGACAAATTGCCGCATAGACAAATAAGAAAGTGCCACGTCAACACTTTTTCCAAAATATTTAATTATACCAAAAATTTTAAAATTAATTAGAAAATAATAATAATTAATTAGTAAAAAATTACAATAATAACAAAACTAACATAATTAGTAAATTAAGCTTAAAAATGAAGAAATAGAGAAAATTAATATAAATTAGACTTAAAAATAAAATATTATACAAATATGAAATTTAAAATTAACTAAATCATAAAATAATAAAGAAAAGCTCAAAATCGACAAATAAAATTATTCGGGTCAAAATAACCAAATTCGTAACAATTTAGGCCCATATTGAAAACCGTGGGCTTTAACGTCCAAAACGGACCCTACTACGTAAACTTACATTTGAAAACGATAAAAATCAATTATAAGTTCATAAATATTAAAGTTAAAATAAAAAAGTTATACACGATTGATGAAAAAGCCTGAGCTAAGAAAATTAGTAGAAAACTTAAGTAGATTTAAATAAATAATTACATCGATTAGTTAGTTTACTTAGTTACTTATTATCTTTTCTATTTTATAATAATTAGGTGATCTTGATGAGGGTTCGGATCTCCGTACAATCATTACAATCCTTGAGTTCCGTTATAGTAAAGTGAGTACTCCCTATGACTCTATGCTTGTTTGTGTTTATAATTAGTATTATTTAATTAATATTGATAATTGAATAATGTATAGGGTTAGGTTATGCATGTAAATGTTATTGTTTATTAAATTGTAAAGTCACTTTAAGTTACGATAATGAATTGTTTGTTGTATAGTAGATTCTGTAAGGATTAAACTATTTGTGATACTGTTTGATCATACAATAATTAGACTTAAGCATATTTGAAATATTCAAATTATACCAAATCATGTATAAACATGCATCTCATATAACTAATTCAGTCGTCACATCACACGAAGGGAGTAAGAGGCCATGTGGAGGTTAACTTATTATAATTATAGTGTTATAGTATGGTACACTCGTATAACATGACCTTGCCCTAACCCGAATTACTAAGCATTGAAAGCACTAACATCCTAACTAAGGGTCAAGTCTAGAGACCTCTGTTTAGAGGTAAGTATAGACCTAAGGGGGCTTACTCACAACTATACTTCGAACTTGGCTTTAAACTACAACAAATAGACTGTTTTTACTTGAATATAAAATGTAAAGTTTCATAATTATATAAGTTTAGGAATAATATCCGAATCTGATTGGTACCAAGTATACTCTAATCCTAACTTTAGAGGGTATTAAATCTGAGTTGTATATAGTACCCGGTCAATTATTCTACTAGTTCACACATTTATATACTCAAAATTAATATTTAAATAATTTGCTTATCGGTATGATTAAAGGATATCTCATTAAGCTTTATAGGTTACATCCTTATAGACTTTTGATGTAAGATCACCTTTTTACTGTGTCTAGCTAAGGGATGCCCAAGGTAAGTTGTGTGACATTTTACGAAAGTGTGATGTAGATAAAGAAAGTCGAGTGGATATATGTAGACTCTCAAATATAACTCTTATAATAGTTTGTTATTTCTCTACTATAGTTACATTACTGATATTTTAGAGTATTATATCACTTATTTAGTATTGTACTTAGTAAAATTTATGTTAATATAAATGTATATGATATTATCTTTGCTTGTTTACTCTTAGGTAACTGATTGTAATAGTAACCTTATATGTCGTATGAAGGGTCATCAATTAGAAGGGAAACCAATTTACAGTCTTTTATACAATATATGACGCCTGCCATAACTAGTCCACTCCTTAGGTCATGACAATGAGTTACTCAAAGTCCAAGATTAGATGCAAAAAATCCCATATTATATTATTCAAACAATTAATTTAAAAATGATAATTAGTGGATGATACGTTACAAGAGGTTATATGTATGTGTTACAAATTAACTTTTTCATGTACATGTGTATGTGTAAATATGTGCTAAGTTTTAACCCACCCCTTTTAGGATATATATGTATGTATTGTAGATATATAGTTGTTTTAAGCTTAGTATATCTATAACACGATAAGAGTATGAAGTGGACTATCTGAATCCCTTGGATTTAGAACATGACACTAGATCTTTAATAACCTAATTTAATAAATTACAAGTTTAAGCTTATCCTTTGATTACTTAACAACAAACATACAAAAACACTATATTTTTCTTACTTTAGAATTTAAGCAATGTAGAAGTGCAAGAGAGTGAATGAATAAGATTGATAAAATGCTTTTCCTCTAAAAAACTTTTCTCAAATATCTGTCCTAGAGTGTATTTATAGGCTTTTTAGGAATTCCATTTCTCCTTTCTTCTTTTTATTTCTATAAAGAGTAGAATTTCTAATGGCTAGTTCAAGGGGTACCATTCAAAATGCCTCTTGAGGGCTATTTGAATGCCTTATCCAAATCAAGGGGTTATTTCGATGCCTTAAAGTTACTACTCAAATGGTACTTTGAATTTTTCCATACATCATCAAATGAAACAGAGGAGATAATGTTTAGATTCAAAGATCCATATATTATTAAGCACTAGATAAGAATATCTTTTTTTTTTTTTTTGGTCTCCATTGGATAAATATATCTAATAGGGATAAGAACATTACAAATGTATGAAACTTTATAATTTTAACCATTAGAGCAACTCATTTAGATTTTTTCATTGTGGTGCCTCGTCTTTTCAAAGTAGAACAAATGAGTAACTCTATGATACTGATTGCTACAAGAAACAAGCTAATGACACTAGAAATGCATGAACTTTCTTGTTTTTTTTTTTTAATTTGACACTGTTAATAGGCAATATCAAACATAGGCCTCCAAGCCCAAGTCAACATCTTTAGAGCATGAGCTAAGCTAATAATCCCATAACCAAGTCATCTAAAGCTTGAGTCGTGCTCCCTTAAGGCTTTATTGAGCTCACTCTAACCTAGATCAAGTCGCTAACAATATGAATTACCTTCATAGGGTACAGACTAAGTTTTTAACAACTCAATTGACCTGATTAGAAGATGTCGCTTGATTCTTGTTACTATTTAGCCCTTGGACAAGGTCAAAAGTAGGTGAAATAGGAATAGTTTGGCTAAATTAGGAAAGTCCCTGTTGATGCATAACTTGCCTAAGATACTCTCCCATAATATTCAAAGAATATAATCAAGTGAATCTCAATGATACCATGCGCCTTCTCTAAATGGATTTGTAACTTTCCCTATAAATACCAAGTAATTCAATAGACAAAGGACTGAGTTCTCACTTTCTTTTAAAACATTTGTTTGTGATTGTAGATTGCCTCCAAAATCATCCAATCTTTATGAAATTCAACCATCAATAGGTGCTTAACTTTTCATTTTTCTTTTCCATTTTGTTGCCTCAATTATTTAAAAGTGAGACAAATGAGTAAATTAGTAATTTAAAATACTATTGATAACTATACAATATGGTCAAGTAAGTTCTACAATAGGTATAAGAAGCCACGATTTATTTTACAAAAAAACTTTTCATTCTCCATGATTTCCTACTCACTGTAATTACTATAAGAATTAGTTCTTCCCCATCCCATTACTAGCACTAGCATGGAGTTCAATTTATCATGTGTTCTTATGTACAAATTTGATTTTAATTATTTCTTAATATTGTATTTGTGAGTTTAATCATATGTATTTTATTTTATATTTTTTTGTTTGCATACATTAGCATATGTTGCACCTAAAATGCATGTGCGAAAACTAAATATAATGAAATTATTAAATTAAAAGCATAAAATGATTTTGTAAGCCTGTACAATATTTGATGGTTTGACAATATGTATATATATATATATATATATATTTAGTGATTTTTTTTATCAAATACTATTACAACAATTATAGAGAATGAGCACTCGAACCTAATCCCATTCAATTGAAAGATTAATATTTATGCTAATTGGCTACAAAGGCCTTTGGCCTTTTTCATGAGATTAAAAAGAAAAAAGCATAAAAGAAAAAAATAACGAAGGCCTTTCTATAATATTTAAAAGTCTCTTCAACTAAAGAGAGATGTGAAAGAAGTATAATGCTTAAAAATTATGCATTTATTGGAAAATAATGCAAGAATATATATTGGGAAATAATTGTCAAACTTGTGAAGTACTATAAATTCAAACAATTATAATCGATGTTATCAAATCTAGGTTGGCTTGTATAATCTAATCGATTCAACCTAACTCGACTAAAGATTGGTCTAGTCCAACCCTGATTTAACCTCATTCGAACTCGGTTTATCCCTTTAACTCTTGACTATCTTACATGTTAGGGTCAACCACTCAAATGGGTTCTAACAATACTAATTGTAATTAACTTTGTAAAGTTAGTATACTATAGAAAACTAAAAATTATTGTATTGTTTATTTGGACTTCGATCATTAGACTAAGTAATAGGGCCTAGAAAGTCTTATCTATATTTAGGGAACTCTTAGGAAAATTTGGCTTGGTAGGCTTAGAATATAAAATGCCAAATTGGATTTTTTCTACTCTTGGCCTTACTTAGTTATCTTGCATGCAAAAACTAGACTTGGAAAAAACATTTTTTAGCTTATCTAAGCTTATTTTAACTTTAATGGGCCTTAAGGGAGCTTATATGTATTCTACACTTATTTATAACAATAATGAACTTCCTTTAATTATTAAAAACCCTTGAATAAATCTAAACTCATGTCCAAACCCATGAAGGCTAGAGGAGAGGATAAGCTTTAGCGATAAGGCTTAATCTCAGCCATTCATCTTAAGACCATCCAATGGATAAGATAACCTGCAAACTTTATAAATAAGAGACTTATTGTCTAAATTGATTCATTCAAAACATTAGCAAGCTTAAAACAAACACTAAAACTCTACTAAAATCACTCCATAGAAGATCAAAAAACCAATTTACCAAGAACAATAAAAAACATTGAGTTTAATCAGTTATTACACACACACACTTAAGATATCGAGTTTGCTCATTCTTCCTCCCATGCCTCTTCTAACAACATCTCTCCATGTATCATTAGCTAAAGGCGTCTCCCAAGTTGATAGGAATGCCTGTTGTACGTAATTAGTCAACTACAATAACCTTACCACACATTATTTAGTGACTCCACTAGGGACGAAAAGACTGGATAGAATGGCAACTTCATGAAAGAGGGGTGGGAATGATGGCATGCCTAGGAAAATGAGAACTATGATGAAGGTGTTAAGCAAACCTAAGTAATGCAAGATACTATCACACTAACTACTATGTAAGTACCTAAAGCCATGGAAGTGCCTTAGACCATACAAATGCTTGAGGCTGTATAAGCACTCAGGATTGTACAACCACCTATTGTCGATGATTCCTTAGTTGTATGCACCATACAAGAGAATACACGTATGATCAACTAGATCTTTACTACATTTATGTAGTTCCTACTAGGCATGGCAACTATTATTGCTATGCATAATGGTGTGTTACTTAGTATGACTTCACCAGCACCAATTATGATGGCTATTACTTTTGCAACTATTGTTGCATTGCTTAAAGTAAACGCATGCACACCTATCATTATCATTACACCTGCTGGTGTGTTACCTGTGATGGGCAGGTTTACTTACATAAAGTATATAAGCCTCATGATCCATATCTCTTGTTATCACCCTAAAAAATGCTCAATTACATGAATAAGTTGACTTAGCCCCTATGGAAGGGAAGGGGTTAGTAAGAGGATCTTACACACCTACTACAGTACCTGCCATAGCCTACTAGATGCCTATGGTTGAGGAAATAAGGCCCTATCCTAGAGTGTTTACCTTTTCAAGGAGTAATGTACACCCGTTAATGGCTAGTTTGTACCTCATAACCTTATACAAATGCTCTAAATGGTAGCCAATACTCCACCTACTACTTCATTTGATGTGATGAAGGAAGATATGGAAAAGTGCATGAATCAGATGCAAGCAGCACCTTCTACTAATTTCCTTAATTTGGAATTCCTATGCAACTAGAGGGTTGTCGATAAATCTTATCTAAAGGACTATCCTAGTCTTAAGTTTAATAAATTTAATGGAAAGCAAGGGAGTGTAAAGGAGCATATCCTTAAGTTTGTCGAGACACTTGACATCTATAACCTCAATAACAATTTCAAGTTGAAAGAATTTGGGAAGTCATCAATTGAAAAGGTATACACGTAGCATGTTAACTTACCCTTAGGATCAATAGATTTGTAAGGAACAATGTATAGAATGTTCCTTTAAAAATTTTTTTAGACTCAAGAGGAGTGACTATTATGAATATAGGACACATAATTTAATGTCTTAAAGAGGACCTTATGGATTACATCGAGAGTTTTAAGTAATGCTCACTAGATATCCAGGACATATGCGATGAGAAATAGCTTATTAAGATATGTATCTAGGAGATGTTTATGGAATATATGTCATATGTATCAAGAATTTGTCTCTTAAGTCCTTCTTCACACTAGTAGAAAATACACGAAGGACTAATAACTTTGTCATCAAGTAGAGATGTGACGTCAGTAAGAAGCAGTAACCAACCAAGAGTGTCATGCAAGGAGGAAATTATAGAGGAAACAAAAAGATGAGGAAGGATGATACTACCAAAGTCTCGCCTTTTGCATGTCCAATGAATAATGTACATGTTGTCCTTAACTAATGGCTTAGGGATAAAGTGATTAAGTTACCAATAGTTGAAATGGTGCCTACAGCACAAGAAAAGAAAGATGCAAAATTCTATAAATTAGTCAATTGCCTAACAAGAGAATGCTAAACTTTGAGAAGGATCTTCAATGAGAACGTCCAAAGTGGTGAACTCGAGTTAGATAAAAATAATGTACATAGAAACCCACTTCCACCACACAACAATCAAGGGGCTACTAATATGATCTAACATGACCCAATAACTTCTCAAGTGGTTGATCATCTTCATGCTAACACACTCGAGAAAATGTAGTAAGATGATACCCTGGCTAATCAAAGTGAAAATAAGCCAATAAGATTCTAAATAATCATGTGGTGATGGCCTTACTTAAGATTGCTAACTTTGGGAACTTTCTTGATCTCCTTAAATTTTATCAAAAGTCCAAGATTATGGAAGATGATCCTTTGGTTAAGATTTCAAGACAACAATACGAGCAATGCAATGCAATACAGTTGATTCATAAGATGGCAAAGGCATGCCATAATGTGATTATCTTAACCAATGATGACGTGTATAGTCGGTTCATTAGATGATCTTTCATTGATGATGGGTCTCACTGAATATCATACCACTAGCAACTTTTAAAGCCGTAAAGCTTGACATAAGATGGTTAGTGAAGCAATTGATTGATATTAGTGGTTTTAATGATGTCCCCATAAGAACTAGATGGCTTACAGAAGAATGAGAAAGAATTAAGTTTTACATGAGAAGGGATCTATGGCTACATCCTTATATATAGTGCTAATTAGTGATTATGTGTGTTTAACTAAGATAAGGTGTAACGCCTAGCATAAAAATAAAATACAAAAAATAAAATAAAGTCTTATTGCCAAAAGAATGTATTTTACGAAAGAGATCATATGGTAAATTTCAAAAATTAATAAAGGATAAACTTGGAAGTATACAAAAGTTTTAACTCTTTCACAAAAGCACCTTTTCTAACATAAAACTCATCTAGACTCCTTTTCATTATAGAAGTGGACTCGATGACGGAGCTATTGGTGAATCCTTGATGTTAAGGCTTTGACTTCTCAAGACATTATTGGATTTCATTGGAAAATCACAACCCTAATCACTATATTACTCATAATGCAAGGAGAAGGTGCAAGAAAACGGTGAAACCATAAGACTTATAGCAAACCCTAAAAAGATTTGTTGATAAGTGTCTTGGTGATTTAGAGTTTAGCAATGGTTTGACTCTGAAGTTGTGTTTTCATTTTCCTAAGGTTGTAAACGGCAATCTAGATTAGGAGAGCTCAAAATTGCTTCAAGGTTTCTTCAAGCTATAAGGTAATATATCCCTCTTTTTCAATCTTTGTCTTTTATGAAATTTGTGAATTTAAGAGTATTGTTAAGATGTTTCAATGAGATTTTGGTTAGTAATGAGGGGATTTTGATGTTTATGGACTAAGGTTGAGGTTTAGATTTCAGATCAAGGGTGTATGGTACATTTTTGGTGAAAAGAAGAGAAGGAAATTAAGGTAGCAAGATCGAGATCAAAGATCATAGGTATTATCTTGATCGTGATCCTCTTAGGAATGTTAGGAGTGAAATGGTTTTGAAGAAAAATGTTGGAAGAGAGGAATACGGCTAAGTATACGGTTGTGATCTAGAGCATGTTTTTGATATGGTGCAAAGAAAGGGAAACACGGCTATGATCTTAGTATGTTCTTATTGTTTCACTCTAACAAAAGATTACGAGCATGATTCCCAATCGTAAACTCAATAGTTGCTTCCTTTTATCATTCTAACCTAGTTTAGTTGTATTTAATCTAATATTCTCATCTAAGACTCTTAGAAAGCCCATAGGAAGTTGTAAAAGTTTTCTAAGATAGCCTTATCTTTCATTTCTCTTTACTAATTACTTTTCTTAAGTTGATTTATGATTAAGTACTTTCAAGGGACTCTAAGTACATGACACGTATGTGTTGCTTGTGATTGCTAGGTTAGACTTTCTATTTATAAATGTACTCAAATTAATTAATTAAATGTCCGACCTAAGTTATCATTACTTGTTGCTGGTGTTTGGCTCGGCTTAGGGGTCAGAGTAGCAAATCCTTAGAAGGTAACCCTGATGATCCATGGAGATGATCTGAGTAAATCTAAGTAGAAGTAGATAAGGCTCGAAGTGGCATGCCTAAATGTAGGTTGTAGAGGGGTCCTAAAGAGGTATGCCTAACTGCTAGGATGATGAATCGGATTGTATTATGATGGAGATTATGCAAATCTTCATTGTATTTTTTGTGTGACCGGTTGAAATAAAGATAATAAATGGTTGTGTGACTTATTTGTTTTTACATTTAATGTATGTAGTTTGTCATGGCTTACCATGATTATATATATGTATGATATATATTGAGCTTCGGCTCACCCTCTTTTTTCCTATAGCTACAGGTCTTAGTTGTCAATTTGATTATTTATTTGAATGCATAGAATCGATAATGTAAAATCGTATAAAATCGATAAAATCATAAGCTTATGGAATCATATATCAATATTCATAATTTTACTAAAAGTTTGCATATAAATAATTTTATATCCATTTCAACTAATAAAAATACTATTAAATCATAAATTCGTAGAATCATATTTTCGACTTACAATTTTGACAACTATAACAAGTCAAAATGATAGTTTTGGAGATACCTCTCATTATGGTTATCTAGGTGATTATAAGAATTATTATAGTTATGAGGATTGGGGAGAGAGCTATTACCAAGAGGATCCTTATGTAAAAAATTATTTCTATGATGACCATTATCAATATTAGGACTAAAGATTTGTTTCATTTCAGTAATTATTTTTGAGACAATGTATTATTTACCATCATATTATAGTATGGAGAATTTTGAGTGTTGCTGAATTTAGTACTATTTATGTGGAGTATTCATGGAGACATTGTATTCTTGTTACATGGAGTTAACTTTTAATAAAGTTAGTGGTTATCATTTAATTGTGAATTAGAGACTCTGATCTTAGAATTATAGCTTGGCGTGTCAGTAGAAGACAAAGGATATGTAGCTGTCTACGGTATCCCGAGTTCGGGACGTTACATAAGGATTAAAAGATTTGAATTTGAGCTTTCATGAAAGGATATGCCGAGATCCAATTTTGCAAATTTGCTACACAAATAAGCTTCAGGGTTAACATGGCTTGAAGTTGCAATTTCTTGGCCGACTTATGCCTTAATAATTGCAACCTTGGTTCATGTTATATAACAATTAAAGAAAAAAGAAGGGGACGATGACTCACCATTGTCACAAGTGAGTTCGTATCCATGATTAAAGTGCATCCTCCAAGCCATCATGTTTCATCCACTTCATGACACATTTTCATATATTATGGGATAATACTTTTTGAAAGGATATTAGATTAAGTAAATTTTGCATGGAGATCTTTGCTACTAAAAGGATACCTTAGGGCTATTATTAAAGGTTGCAAGGATTAATTCATCACTACATATATATATATATATATATATATAAGCATGTTGTAAAAAAAGAAAAATAAATGGGATCTATTTGTACCATCAATTAAGTCAGGTTATAATTTAAGATCAGATCACAATAATTCAAGACACTTAATAATTATATATAAATTTCATAGAGATATTGTCATGACCTTATAGAGGGTCCAGTAGGATTACTTAAATTTTCATATCATGTGTGCACTCATGATACGAAAATCGTTTTGCAAATCAGGAAATGCAAGTAACTTATTATAATATTCAAATAACTATGGATATCTAATATTCCATAGTTCCTCAAAACTATAGAGAATTAAATCCCTTATCAAACGATAAGATCAAGTAGTAAAGATCTAAAACTTAAACTTAAGAAAGTTATAAAATCTAAATATAGTATTAATAATTATATGCGATAATTCAAACCAACTATACCTTTTATCTTTAAATTCTAACTTCTGTGAATCTCAATGCTGGTACTCATCACTTAGCTCTTAACTCACACCCAATTTTTTAGCAACTTGCAAAAGAAAACTATTAGAGAGTAAGTTACAAGAGCTTAGTGAGATATCTTTCATACTATACTAATAAGTAAGTTATTAAACAATTAATTAACAACATATGAATACATGAACAAGCAATATGTTAAACAATATATACAGTTGACTGGTACTACTTACAATATTAGATTTAACGCCCTTCAAAGTAAGGCTTGGAGATTTATCGACACCAATCACAATTAGGTTTTGACACTTAGGTTTTTAATCATATATATAGAAATTTCATATTTCACAAAATATATTTATATTTCCAAAATCTAGTAATACACAAATTCCTAGGTCTAGTAGTGAGGTAACTCCTATAGTCCATGCTTATGCCTTACAGCGATAATCTCTAGACTCGACCCCTAACTATACATGGTTAGCGTCTTTGGCATCAGGTAAACCCATGAGCCAAGGATAGGATCTTGTTATACCAATACTCCTACACTATACTAATCAAATCATATAGGAATCATATCCCTATAAATCCCTTCATTACCAACCACATGAGATGACTGTAGGAACATTATATGCAATGTTTGTACTTATACATGATCCATTTAATTTAAGTTGAGTTGAATATAATTAAGTTAATTTATTAGGTGATCAATCAATATCAACAAATCATCCAAATCATGCAACAGTCTATCATACAATCTATTCTTTAGTTATCAAATTTAGCCACATTTTGCACAATAAACAAGCAATATTTAGCTATATGCATATCCCGAACCCCATGCATCAATTGATTATTATATAAGATTTAGATACATTAACTATAAGCATAAAACAAGTATAAAGTCATCAAGAGTACTCACTTGGGCATAATAGTAGTTAGGGATCGTACTAGTCCACCGAAAGATCGATATTCATATCGGGATTACTAGATATTTAGGGAATATGAAAGGTAATAAGTATTTAAGTAAAATAACTAAGCTATTCACATACCTAGTAATAACTACTTAAATTAGCTATTTATTCATATAAAATCTTCGGTTTTAACTTTTTCGTTATTCGTATATAATTTTTTCATCCTAATTTTAATTTTTATGAACTTATAATCGGTTTTTATCTTTTTCAAACATATTTTCACATAACGGGATTCATTTTAGATGTTGTAACTTGTATTTTTCATTATGGTCTAAAAATATTACGAATTTTATTATTTTAAGTTAAATATTTGTAAATTATTATTTTAAGCTTTTCTTTGTGGATTTATGATTTAATAAATTTCTAAATTTTATATTTTTGAAAATTTTTATTTTTTTTAGTCTACTTTATAATTAATTACTTATTTTACTATTTTAAGATAAAATTTACATTTAAACCTCTTTTTGCCAAATTTATAATTTTCTATGTAATTAATTACTATTATTTTCTTATAATTATTTTAATTTATGAAATTAATTATTTAAATGAAGATGCTAACGTAGCAGCTCCTCATCGGTCCACGTGTTATTTTATGATTTTTCATATTTTTCTAATTTTAGTGATATTAAATAATAATTATATTTATTTATCTATTATTATAATTTACTAAATTTATAAATAAATTACATTTTTCTCTCTCAAAGTTTACGGCACGTATATATATATATGTATATATATATATATATGTATATATAAGCAATCGATGCACCTGTATTGTTTGTGCACAAAATACAAAATAAGGAAAGAGAGAGAGAGGTACAATTAATAGGAGAATGTGGAAAAGTAAGAGAAAGAAAATACAAAGTAAGTAAAAAAATGAAAAGAGAGAAAAAGGAGCAAGTAGACATATTTATTAATTAGTTATAATTTTAATAGTTCATTTTAATGTTAGTTTTTTTTTTGTTAAATAATAATAAATAGAGGATAAATATGTAATTTTAAGAAAAGTAGTTAACTAAGGCCCTATTTGCTTTAATAATATAGATCTATATTATATATACTTTATTTAGGGATTTAGTATTTTAGTATATTTGTACATATACTACTTAGGCATATATATATACTTGTACTATACTACTAGTATAAGTATTTTTATATTTATATATACACTTTTATACTTATGTTATCTTACCTTATTTATACATATGTACATATGTAAATTCAAACTTAAATATACTATATACTATATGTATGTATGTGTACTATACATATATATAATCGAACACATATACATGTATATATATAAAGATAATGAAAATAAATAACTATACATACTATATACGCATATATATATTCATATATTTCTATATACCATATGTTCACATAATCAATTATAACATATATGTACATATAATTATATACCTAAATAGTTATATATATATGTGAACACATATACATAAAAATACAACTTTACATTTAAACTCAATACATGTACAAGTAGCTTTAATACAAGAAAAAGAAATTACAAAATAAATTATATTATATATTCCTAAAATACATGTAATTCCACAAAATATGCATATATAGCAAAAGTACAAGTAAAGTAATAAAAATAAATACATTAAAAATACTTCTTTTATGTCTTGTAAAGTGGTTGAACCAAGAGGTTTTCTTCTTCTTCCTCAACTTATAGAAACAAAATGAAAGGAAACCAAAAGAAGAAAATAGTAAATGAAGGGAGGAAGTTTACGGTTTTGGGAAGGAGAATTTGTGTGTGTGTTGTCTTATTCTTTTGTAAAGTAAAAGTAAGAAAATGATGCAGGAGATGTCTTATACATTTGCTACTAGCTAAAGTAGAAAAGGAAAGGAAAAAAACAAAGAAAAAAGAAGATAAGATGTTAACTTGATGTGATTTGACTAAGTCTTATCTATTTTAATCTAAAGTCATATAAATTATCACATATGAGAAATGAAGAAACACAAGTGACAACAGAAACTAGTTCCAGAAATAGAAAACGTAGAAGGAAGAAAAGAAAAGAAAAAAAAAAGAAAGAAAAAAGGAAAAGGGGAAAAAGGAAAATTAAGAATTATGAGATTGACTTTTCTAAATGTAAAATTATAGAATTATTAATAATTATGAAATAATATTTATAATTTTATAAATCTTGTTAATTAAGTTGTTACTCTTTACGTTTATATATATTTAAGAATTATCTCTATTTATTTGTTAACAATTTTACGCAATCATACGTGTTAGCCGATAATTGTATTAAATTAGGCTTTTATTACTTTTGGGATAAATTTATTCATTTTATAAGCTTAGGGTTATAGGTTTTAAGGTTTTTGTCAAGTTATAATTCAATCTTTAGTAATTACACATACATAAGGTTTATGGTTTTTATACGCGATTAAGGTTTCGATTAAAATTTTTAGGGTTTTTCTTATTCATATTATATTCAAGTTTAAAATTTCAATCAATTTTAAACTTATTGACTCTATTTGTCACAACCCGAGGAGGCTAATCGTGGCAATCGCTATATATCATACAAAGGACTGTAGAACAACCCTTTATGCGATACACAAGGCTACAGCTACAACTAATAACCAAGAATTGCGCAAGCATGAGCAATATCATTTCATCATAATAATAATAAGATAAAGAAATATAAAACATAATCTATTTATATAAGAATTTACATATAAGAAGTCTAAAGCATTTCTTAACTCACACTAGTATTATTTTATTACATAATCAGATCTATAATTTAGATAAACTATCATGAGTATACTCTAATCACGTCTTGCTCCCACATCGACCCCCTGATGAACAACTAACCTCAGGCATGCAGTGGCCTACGAACAACTCAATCTGCAAAAGAATACTATAAGGGTATAAGCTAACTAGCTTAGTAAAATAATCTCCTCAACCATAACACAATCAAGTTATACATTATTTAAATTCAATCAAATGAGTACATGTCAATCAATATGCCAAACATATACATGTAGGTGACCAGGTACTGTATGTAACTTAGATTTAACACCCTTTAAAGTTAGGATTGGAGATACATCGGCACAGTCAGATATAGGTATCATATTAGAACTTATTTCATAACGAAACTCTGCATTTCGTATTTAAAATGTAATGGTATATCCATCCTCAGCTTTATCAAAAATGAGTTCTACATATGATTATAAGTAAGTTTACGCAACCCTCATCATCCCTAAACAGAGGTCTCTAGACTCGACTCTTAGCCAAGCGGTTGATGCCTCCAACACATAGTAATCCCGTAGGTCAGGGTAAGGTCATATCACACGTGTGCACCGTACAAAATCTATAACAATTAAATAATCAACCCACGTATGGCCTCTCGTTACCTCCGTGTAATGTGACGGTTGGAATTGGTTATGCGGTGTATGATTATGCATGTTTCAAGTTAACTTTTTCTAGTCGAGTAAAATTAGATTTTATTATTCGATAATCAACAAGGTCACAAACAATCAGTTTCTAGTGAATCTATTATGCAACAATCAATACATTATTGTACTTTAAAGTAAATTCACCATTAACAAACAATCATCATACAACAGCATAACCCATCCCCATACAACATTTAATTATTAAGCATAATTTATATTCGCTAATTATAAACACAAGCAAGTATGTGATCATTAAGAAAAACTCACTTAGTGATAATCGACTCAAGGGTCGTAATAATTCGAGAACAACTCAAGGTCAAGGTCGGGATCACTTGAAAATAAGGAATATAGAAAATTGTAAGTTTGAGAATTTAAAGCTAAACTAGTATATATCGTAATTTGTAATGTTTACTTCACCTAGTTACGCGAAATTGTCGATTCGAGCTTTTTATCAAATTACGTATAACTTTTTCATTTTAGCTTAAATCGTTATAAACTTATAGTACATTTTGATCCTTTTCGAGCGTATTTTCTAGTAGCGAGGTCTGTTTCAAACATTGTGACTCACAGTTTGAACTGTGATATAAAAATATCACAAAATTTATTATTTTAATTTAAAAATTTACAAAATATTAATTTCAGCTTTTTCTTAGTATATTTATGATTTAATAATTATTTAAATCATATAATTGATAATTTTATTATTTTAAGCTTATTTTACCTTAATTACCTATTTTTAAGATTTTAGACTTATTAAAATTATTATTATTATTATTATTATTACTTTTATTTTTATTATTTATTTGTATTTTAAATACACAAACATATATATATATACTTATTACTATATTTGATTAATTTTTCTAATTTACTTAATTAGTAACTATTTTTCCTAATTTACGGTACTTCTATATATATATACCTATTTCTTATATATTTATGAACTTATTTTATTTCGTAAATATTATTGGATATTATATCCTATTTAACGTACAGTATACTTATATACAATATGCTATACATATACTTACTATTATAATTGTACACATATTCACGCCACATAAATATATACATATATATTTATTTATTTTATTTTTTTTTTCCTTTCGTGTACATGCTTATATATATATATATATATCCAAGAGTGAAATTTTTAAATACCCATTACATGTATTCTTATTTATACATACATGTATATACATATACCGTATATTTTACATATTAGTATATATATATATATATATATATGCATAACTACATACATATATTTATACACACATAAAGGATACATATATATTTGTTTATCTACTTATGCATACATACATGTATATGTAATGAAACATTTAGCAAAATACAACAAAATACTTAATATATACGTGCACATACCATGTAATATACATATATACAACTAAAATAAATATACTTACCTAAATATGTTGGTATGATCTTTAATTTTCTTCTTCTTTTTCTTCTTAATTTTCTTCTCGGTTTTGTGTGTAGATTTTAGTTGTAGGGTTTTTTTTTTCTTTTTCTGTTTTGTTTTCCTCTCTTCTAGACGTGAACTCAAGTGGTATTGTTAAAAAAAAATCAATATAATTAAAGAACAATTGCTAAGATAAGTGATGCATTAAATATGATTGGACAAAGTAATCAAGTTTCTTATCTTTTCCTCTTAGTTAATTCATCACGTAGGCTACTGTTTCTTGATTTTTTTTCTTTTTCCAGAACGTGGCAGTAATAGAAATTTAGGAGAAAAGAAAGAAAAGAAAAAGGAAGAAAGAAAAAGAAAATAAAAAAAAATAATTATATGTAATTTTTCTAAACATAAAAATCATAAAAATAATCATTATAAATTAATTTTGGAATTTTATGAAAATTTATCAATTTAATTGGCACCCGTTACAATTATAATTTTTACAAGTTATTTTAACGATTTTATTAAAAATTTTACGCGATTACGTGATTTAGTCAATAATTGCAATTGACTACAATTATATCACTATTGAGTGATATTTAATTAGTTTATAGGCTTAGAGTTATAGTTTTAAGGTTTCGATCAAACTCTAGGGTTTTTTTATTATTAGTGTTATATTCGATTTATTAAATTTCATAATCTTTTATTGTTACTAGTCTTACTGACTCATGACATAGTTTAGGACACTCGGACTTAAATTAGGATTCAGACTACCAATTTTCTAGGGTTTACACTATTGATTTAACGTATTTACTTACAATACTTGAGTGGACTCGATAGTCAAAAAGCTAAATTTATAGGATTTACAAATATTTCTCCTATATTTGAAGCAAGATTGAAAAGAAAATGAAGGCAATATATGTAAGAGTTAATCCAATGAGACAGATGATGCACCTAAAAATGTAGAATTAGCTTGCATAAAGAAAATGTGTATGATATAGAAGACTTATTTAATATATTGCTATAAGAGCAATGTCATTTCAGTAAGCGTAAAGTGATACGTGTAATCAAATGGTGCTACAAGGTTGCACACTAAAATAGATAGTAAATGAATTTGTAGGTGCTAAATTCATGTGCTCTAATCTATCAACAAAATGACATATTCAGCTATGTGAACAAGCTTAGCAATAGTACAGCTGCTTTATAGTACACATGTGCCAAGCTATGACTTGAATATTCAAGACAAGTAATTGATGTCCAAAATACTTAGATTTTAACTACATTTGAACTTAGTTTATCCCCTTAACTCTTACATATTTAAATTAACCACCTGGACTACGTCTAACAATGCCAATTGCGTGCAAAGTTAGTATAGAATTATCACAATGATAAAAATAAAATGTAATAGAAAGGATAGATCAATGAAGATATTAGAGAAAGGAGATAAATAAAACTATAAACATATAAAGAAGAAATGAAAGACAAAAAAATTTAAAAAAATAAAATAAAATAGAGAACACAAATCTTCCCATCTTCAAACTTTGTGAATGAATTAAAATAGAAACTAATCCATAACTTATGCTCTTTTAGACAATTATTTTCATGCTATATTTTCAATTTACAAAAGTTGTTTGCTTACAAACATCATAACTATTTGTAAATACATATTGTTGAGAATTTTGTAATTCATTCAATAAGATTCCTTAAAAAAAATGAAAGAAATATTCTAACAAAATATTAAATTTGCTAGAAAATTTTCATCAATGCAATTTGTAATGTATCTACATTGTTGGAGATCCCATTCAAATGACATTTTAAGCACTGCGTCAATGAAGTGCTTATACCCCTTGATAACATATATGAGGTTAAAAAAGAAAAAAATAAATAACATGAAATCAAAATGCCTAAGGTAAAAGAATAAACAATAACACGAAATCAATATGAGTAAACTTCCATTTCATGCTAATTAAACTTTTAGTTTGTTGTTCTTCATTTTCCTTTACTCCATTACTTTCTTGTTAAAACTATTATCAATTGTTCTTATTCCTCCTCTTAAACTTCACTAAAATTTCAATTTTGAGAACATTGTCTCCTTGTTTTATCATGAAATCCCTCAAATATGTTCACTATCATAAAATTATACTAAACTTTTGACTTCCAATGGACTATTTATGACATTAGGATAAAAGGAACTACTATAAGTTATTTGGTTTAGAAAATGTCGAGCTTGATTTTTTTTTCTAATTTTATAAATTAGTCTTCTTTAAACTGATCAATATTAAATCCTACTTGTTTAATATTAAACCTCGACCAAGGTTTAATTAAAACAGGTTCTTTTATATTTTGAAAATGTTTTTGTAGTCATTACCCAATCGAAGTTGGAAAAAAGAGTTAAATTATAATGAATTAGGTAGATTGGTTATAATTTAACTATTGGTCTATTTGATAAAACCAATTTTATAAACGGTTTTAAAAACCAAAAAATCAAGTCGCCGGGGGATGGGGGCACTTAGATCCTTTAAAACCTTATGGGTATCATCAAATTTCCAATTTTAGGCTTAATCTCTTAAAATCGCTTTTCAAAAATTATCGAAATTCAATCAATGATTAGTAAATTAGGCTAAATCGAATAGGTTAAACTAAAATGGAAAAATTCATTTTGTACGTCGCTACGAAAGTACCTATATCACCTTGGAGGTACTTACGTACTCGTTATTTGAGATTGGATATACGTAGTTCTTTCTTTATAAAATTTTAGCGAGTTAGTTGATTTTAATTTTTGAAAAAGATCGAGTTTATGTTTTTACTCATTTCAATTTATTTAAAGAAATTTTTTCTAAAGAATCCTAATCAAGATTTTATTTCCTAAAAACTCTAAAATAGTCCTAATTTAGAAAAATGGTTGGTTTATTTTTTATTTATTTGCAAAGTAGGTTTTCTAAGTTATAAAATACTTTCCTTTATTATTATTATTTCCCTTATTTTATTTTGTGATCTATTTTTTAAATTATGCATTAGTTGAAAATAAAAAATAAAACTAAACTAAGCCTCTCTTTTTTTTCTTTTGTTTTTAGCTTTTTTTTTTCTAAATTTTTTTCTATTTTCCTTTTTCTTTCTTTGGTTTCCCTCCCTATACACCCCACCCCCCCACCTCTCTTTTTTCTCATTTACAAATACATTTATAAATGAAATACAAAACAAAGAAAGAACTCAAACTAAAGGGGGATGCATGGGTTAACCTACTATTGGATTCGAGTTAGGTCATGTACAATGTTGGATTGGGTTTCGAGTTAGCCGGCTTGAGTTGGGTGGGGCTTGCTCTAATCGGTTCAGGTTACGGATGAGAGAGCAGCAGTAACACAAATGGGTTGATCTGGCTTAATCTAACAACCTTTTCATAGTAGTGAAGACAGATTTATGAGTTTAGGATTGGACTTAGTGGGGTTAAGCAAGGTGCCACAATATGGGGAGGTTGTTTTGGTAATTTTCGCGAGTTAGGTAATGGTGGCATTAAGGTGAGGTGTAGGTTGAAGGCATTAGGGGTTACGACTGTTAGCGTTGTGGGAACTCTTGTAATGGTGGCAGCATGCTTCAAGAGTAGCTTAAGGAGAGAGAATTGAATAGAGAGAGAGGTAGCAGTGGTGCAAAGAGAGAAAGAGTGATCAGGGAAGAGAAGTCGAGAGTAAGAGCTGATGATGGCTAAAGTAGAATCGAGGGGTGCTATTTATACAGAAGCGTATTGAATTAAACTTAGAAGGAACAAAAATGGTGAAATTGGCCATTGAAGCTCAAGCTCTAAAATCAAGCTTTTGAGTGATTTTAGTACTGATTTTGACCAATTAATTGGATGAATATGGACAACTTTTGGGGTCGAATAAAAAATAGGCCACGGGTGCTACATAGTGAAATTGTGTTAAAAAATCAGTCAAAAATGGTCCCAAAATGACTTATGCGAAGAGGCAAAAGAATGAGAAAATAGTTAAGAATTTGCAAAGAAGAAGATAAGGGCACATAGTCACGTATGGGGCATGTGCCATGTACACAGTACAAAAAATTAGGCATGCAATCACCGCTGCCCCCCTCTGGCCTTCTTTCTAAATTGATCAAGGCTTCATGCCCTCAACATCAAATACTTCTTCTTCTTTTTTTGAAAAAGAAAAAGATACTTTATGCCCAGTGAGATTTAAACCTATGACCTTTAGTTCTCATGTGATATCAAGTCTAAATGTGTTACCATTAGGTCGTTGACCTATGTTTTGTTCATATATGCAATTAAATTATACGTATGGAGATGATAGTTGCTTAATGGTTCAAATCAATGGTGAAAAGATGTGGTTAAAAAGAGCAGTTAGTTACATCATGGGTAATGGATGCACAAGAGAGCTAATTACAAAAATGTCCCTTTATTAAATTACAGTTTTTAAGGATGTATTAGTCTTTTTACATAACATATTGTTTTGGAAAATGAAAAACACAAAATGACAGTTATAGTTAGCCCTTTCCCTATAATAATATAGATATAAATATTACCATTTGAGGAGAAAATGAAGGCAAGAACACAAAAAATAATAAAAATTGAAAAAAAAAACACATGGTGATGAAAATAAATGTAGAAATACTAAAGAGTTAGGGAGAAAAAGAATTGAAAAAACAAATCAGGACACAAATTTAAAAATAAAAAAAAAAAGATAAAATAAGACAAAAGAGAAAAAGAAGAGAAGAAGTTGTACTTGGTGATAAAATCTATCTAAAGCATTAATAAGAATTAACAATTGGCAACTAACGGGAGTAGAAGATGGAAGAATATGAAAACTACAAATTAGAAAAAGAAAAATACAATACCTAAAAATTTAACTAAAGTACCAATATTGATGTATGAATAAATTATAGCAAGCCAAGGGGTTGAAAAATGGAAATTAAAAAATAAAATGAAAGTACGGAATGACTACAATCTATAATATTATATACTTTAAAGAGGTTAGGAGGAAAAAAGTGCAAATAAGGAGTAATAAATATTTTAAAAAGTGGAAATTAAAAACTACATTTTAAAATAAATAAATTAATTAAGGTAATAAATATTTATCAATATTGTCAAACCTAGCCTGGTGAGTTGACCTAGATATGTGCGAGGGTCAAAGGGTTAAGAGTCGAACTAAGTTTAATCGAGGGTCGGACCAAGGTCAATAAGAATATACAAAATTTATATTTTAATTATTAATAATAAGATACACAAAATTACAATAAAATGCGAATTCAAATAATTATCATCACTAATTATAGTAATTAGTAAAAATTTGTACAAATTAGATTGTTTTCCCAGTGTTGATAAAACTTGTGAGTGATAGTTATCTAATAATTATTCATGTCTATAAGCTTTTGTATTAGTGTGGTTTATAAATATTAAATCAATACTTTGCTTTATATTAGTGCATTTTATAAATATGTAATTTTCATTGAAATGGAATATTTGTGTTTCTCTTTTTTTTTTTTTTTCTTAGTGGTGCACTTAAAATAACAAAGAGAATAGAAAATTGTGTTTCATCCGCATCTACATATAATTCATTTGAAAATGAAACGGAAAACATATGTCGATAAGTAAACTCGTGTAAAGGCTAGTTTCGAATCATAAACCGACCTAAAAATGGCCTGGCTTAAACCATCCCTTAAACCACTCGAACCAGCAGGCTATGAACCAATGGGCCAGCCTACAATTGAATCAGCGAGTTAGCATAGCTAGTTTACCTTCTTAAAAACCAAGAGAGAGAGAGAAGGTCATTAAGTTGGAAAAAAATAATTGAACGATATCCATTAAGTCATAGTATATCAAAGCTATCTTTTTTGTGATGGTGAAAGATAATTTTCTAAACAATAATATTATCAAACTAATGATAAAAAACAAATCATAAGTTGATTATGCATTAAGGATGGATGGGAGGAAAATTCAATTTAAGTTAATGTAAGTATTTTTTATAAAACTTATCAAATGTTAAGGACTTGAATATAGAGAAAAGATAAAATTTGAGGGAAAAAAAATAAAAAAGTTAAAACTGCATTAAGTTAGAAATTAATAAAAAAAATTAGAAGTTATTAATGCATTAGTACAATTTTAAAAAAAGAGAGAGAAAGGAGGCCACGTTTGGAGAAAAAATACATAAAAGTTAGAACCAGATCAAGTCAAAAATTAATAAAAAATAGAAATAAAAAAAAGGGTTCAAGGGTTAGCGAATGGGCTCAGTGAGCACCATTACCAGTATGTATATAAAATATAACATAATTTTCCCACTTTTAGAGATCTTACGGACAAACATTTTTATTAGTATGAATTTTGAGTTGAGTTACACCTTTCCAATTTCTATCATGAAATTCATGTTCAATGTAGTGCTATATCAATGATAGTAACTTTATTTGGTATTAATTATTAGTACCTTTTAAAACCAATCCATTTAGCTTGAGGCTATGATTGCATGCACTTTTGGCTTATTGTATTCCTATCAACACTGAAGGAATTGGAATTTAATTCTTCTCTTATTCCTTATTACAGTGTTTACTTTGTTTTATGTCAACAAATTACAGTTCCATAAAAATCCCTATTACTTGGAATCAAGTAATAAGATAATAGGGAAATAGAGATTCCTTGCTTTAACCAAAGAATTATAATTTCTTGCAAAATTTCATATTTTTCCCAAAAATAATCTTATCCCAATTTAACGATCACCAACACTGCTACCACCACAATTGACCACTATTGCCATCGTCGTTATAATTGAACACCACCACCACTACTGACCGCTTCCACCACCACTATCGCTACCATTAACCACTACCTTCATCATTATCATCACCATCACTACCATTACTGTCATTACCATTGCCGCTGCCATTACCATTACTACTATAACTACCATTACCGTCGCCATCGCCGCTGCTACCACCGCTGCTACCACCGCTGCTACTACAAGCCATCACTGTTGCTGCTAATACCATTACCACCACCACCTTCACCATCGCCCTATCGCCTCCATTACCACCATCGTTGTCGTCACCGCTGATCATTTATTACTTTAGGGTTAGTTAAGAAAGAAAATGGACCAAAAATAATTTAGTCATTAATGTTTTATTACGATTTATTCTTAAGTTATTCATAAATTCGACTAAATAAAGTAATATATATTATACCCTTATTACATTTTTTAGGAATTTCAATTCCATTCTCCCTTTATACCATTTAGTGAAGTAAACGGACCATAAGTCTAGTCCCATATCATTAATTCGTGAACATGTTGTTGGAGAACCATATGGCTATAAAATGAATCAACGTTTCCGCTTTTCCATTTGAACAGGCTATGCATGCTTGTGAATGCATTGAAGGCTTAGGGATTTCGACTTTCTCATTTTCATTAGTGCTGGTCACTATCTTAGTGCACTTCGAACCATTTTACTTGGATGGTTTTTATTAAAACCTAATCCATCTATCCTGCTTGATGACATGTGGGTCTATTGTAGTCTGAGCGATTTAGTATAACAACATTGGTCTATTTACGCGTTCAATTTATAAATGGTAAATGATACAATGATTAATGTTATAAAAAGGTAAAAAGGAAAGGACACTAAAAGTTGCCTATTTTACTTTTATAATATAGCTTCTTCTATTAATAAATTAAGAATAGATTAAAATATGGTAAAAAAAAAACATAAATATCTTAAAGAATCGGCTACATCGTTACATTTCATAAAGTTACAGAAGCTTAGCAACCAAATCGCACCCCTTGTTACACAAAACTGTTGTAATTGCAAAAGCGAAAAAGAAAACAGAGTAATTTATGATTTATTACTGTGTATATATTGTTATTTAGCTTTATAGTAAGGGATAGTATAGTTTTCTTTTACATCATAGGGACAAAACTCTAATAACATGTATTTATACTCTACTTTGTAAATATTTATCATATAGGACAACAATCATACAAAATACTCTATTTATGTACATGGTATTTGATGTGGATCCATAAATGGACACATGTATGCTAGCAATCACATGAATGAATTTAAATCGCAAGATGGTTTGAAAACTAAATGGAAGTTAATAAATAAGCAAAATTCGTGCACAAGAGAATGGATATGATGTGCTACTCTCCTCACACAAACCTAAAACACTATTTAATATGATGCACAAGTGGTTTATTAAGGGTACTCACTACTAATCCTACTCAAGGGTTAGATAAGAGTATCTTTTGCTTAGTCAGCTGGGGCTCACACAAGACATAAGGATGAAGAAGATGAAAATGGATATATTCTCATTAGCTAATTCTGGCTATTACATAATGGGGTATTTATACAATCCCCATTAAGTCTACTACATATTCACTAAAAAGATATTATATTAATAATAGTATACAACGAAGTTACAAGGGTGAAAATGGCATTCCATAAGAGAATATGCACATAACACATAGTATAATGTCAAAAAAGCTAGGGACACGTATCATCCTTTAGACGACAGGTTTTGATGCGAGGGATGTACCTTTTAGACAAAGGAAGGTTGCAGGTTAGCTCAACATGTAGGTTAATAGTCCAGGTGAGCAACTTTGAGACACTGCAGCTAAGTTAAGGGTGTCACTTGTCAAGCTAGTGTTGGTCTGGTTGTTATGTGAACAACTATCCACTTGAGAGATAGTAAAGCGCTAGCAGGAGTTTGTATACCTAGGTAGGTTGGTCTTTTAAAGGAGCTCGACTTCTTAATTCCATAGAGGGTTATTAGCTGAGAGCTTGGCGAACCGTAGTTGCTAATCCTCGAGCTCAAGAATAGGTGAGTGATCCTCCTTTGATTTGATTCCTATCAATATTAGAGCTACATAAACCCTTATTTAACTTTTTTTTTAATCTTAAATTTCCCTATCAAAGACAAAGATATTATTTCCAGCAACTATTCATCAGTGGTTATTGTTCCTTGTCAACTACTGCTCCTTCACTAGTTACCACTACTCATAGTACATCTCCTTCTTCCTTTACGCATTGCCACCCAAATCCTCTTTTACTTCTTCCTTCACATAGATCGTCTTCTCCTTCATTTACTCAAATCATGGACAACCCCTTCGAACCTACCATCCTCAACCCATTATCTATACCTACTCAGCTCACCTCAAACCTCTCCATTTCCTCCCTTCCCTCCCATCAGTAACTCTAATTACTTGAGCACCTCTATCTCTTACACTCGATACAATAACCTATACATGTCTAACCATGCCCTTCATCTTTCCCTTAACCATAGATCCCACTCATTATAAATGCCACTCACCATTCCCTCAACCATGCCTGACCACTATCATGTCATGATCAAATTTATCCATGTATACACACTTTGTACCTCACTAACCATAGATGTAGATTCAAATTGTGTTAGTTATCCAAATATCCGTCACTTTAACATAAGGAATGTCATCTTTCTTACTTACAATCTTATCTCTTAGCACTCTAAGACACAACCTATTATCTCTAAAAGCTTAATTGAAATTGAATATAGAGCTATAACTTACGCTATTAATGAATTGACTTAGATTTTGTCACATTGCCTATGAGTTGAAGGTTCCTAATCAATGGCCTATTATTCTATGTTGTGACAATTGTGAAGTGGTTTATATAACTAGCAATTCAATCCATCGTATTTGCAAAAAAAAAAAAAAAAAAAAAAACCCATTAATATTGATTTTTAATTTGTGCATGAATAGGTTACCACTAATCAAATCTTAGTTTAATATAATATACCAACTCGACATCGGTGCCAGGGTACGAATATTCATACTAAGAATCTCTTCACTTACTTTTATAATAATTGCATCAATCTTATGTTGACATTACCACTAAGCGATTGAGGGATAGTGCTGCATATATTTATTGTTATTTAGCTTTATAGCAAGGATTATATAGTCTTTTTACATCTTAGTATTTATTTTCTTTTA
This sequence comes from Lumnitzera littorea, assembly GCA_024138015.1. Taxonomy (NCBI): domain Eukaryota; kingdom Viridiplantae; phylum Streptophyta; class Magnoliopsida; order Myrtales; family Combretaceae; genus Lumnitzera; species Lumnitzera littorea. The sequence goes on from JAMXBB010000011.1 coordinate 47,212,332, forward strand.
GTTATATATCTTAGTATTTATACTCTTGTACATTATAAATACTTTTCATACACAATAACAATAATACAAAATATTGTATCTGTGTACACAGTTAACCGCTCTTCTCTTGGTTGAGGTTCAACAGTAGGTCTTTCGCTGGCCAGTAGCAAGAGTCCAATCATGGCGGCCAAAACCACAAGCTCAATGAGTATGAGCATGAGCTTGGTGGTAGGCACTTGCATGCGCCGCAAAATGCCCAGACAACTAGGTGGTCTTGCTATTTGGACATCAACGTGGGCATCCCCGAAAGTGGGTAGTTTTCACTTCCGGCAGCGTCGAGCCTCAAGGAAGCTTATCACAAGAGCTGCCAGAACCGAATCCAAAGGAGTCTCTTTAGGTTTCAGGGCCCCCCATTTCGAGGTCCTTGCTTTTCCCTTTCATAATCCACTACCCCGTTTGGACACTTATCCTGCACAATTCTGTTTCTGTCTATTTCTTTTTTTTTTTCTAAATCACCATTTTTATATGGACTCTTTTTCGATAGCGTTTTGTAATTCTAGAATATCTTGTTGAAAAAGATGTACCAATCAAATCAATCCCGAACATGTGGTATTATACGGTAGTGCTTAGTGGCTGGTAGCGGACAGGGGAAATTAGAGCTCGAATTGATATTTGAGAGTGAATATGGAAAAGTGAATTTTTTTTTTCTTGAAGAAAGAAGGAAAATGATTTTCTCAATTCTAATCAATATTTTCAGTTGAGTAAGAATGTAGATATAAATTTTTTCATCAACCTATATATTTTCTATTCTTAAGGTCTTGCAAATATTTTCCATTCCTTGAGTATGGATTGAGGATTTTATGGCGGCATACTAATAGGTTCATGCTGATACAATTCAAATGAAGGCATGCCAATTACCAATTTCTTTCTGTTAATGAGTTGTTACATTGTTTTTCCCCTTTTGAGAAATAGCTGCCGGAGCCTCTAACAGGAAAAACTTGGAGCTTGGAAGATTTTGAGTCCTATCCTGCTTTGCTGGTAATCTCTCTTGCTCTAAGTGCTTTCGGTGAAGAATTATTTTATCGTGTTGAATCCTCCTTAGGGATGTTAAGTTGTTGGGACCTATTCATGGCACTTAACCTACATGGGTTGTTGCCTTGAGTCAATCTGTAAAGTTGACTGGTATAGCAAACCCTGTAGCTACTTGTTCTAAAAAGCAAGTATAATTCCTTCTAGACAATAAATTATGTTGACATGAGGAGGAACCAATGTTGTCAAAAGTAAGTGCTTTTACGCTTAAGCGAGCACTTCAAAGTGAAGCACAAGGATGCGCCTTGCGGATGCTAAGGCGAAGTGCGTTCACTAAAGCGCATGCCTTGGTCGTCAAAGCGTAAGGCACAAAAGCGCTAAGGCGCTTGCTTAGACAAAAAGCCGCTAAAGAGGAAAAATTTAAAAGCACCAAGGTTGTTAAAGGCGAAAAGTGCACTCAAGACACAATACCTTAAAATCTTGCCTTTATTTGCCTGAGGCAAGAAGAGTAAAAAAAGCGCTTGCCTAAGTGAAGTAAAGCATAAATATTAAAAATTATAAAATAATGTTTTGATTTACAAAATTATGAATATTAATATTTAATAAACAACTATATTTCTATTAAACTTCTAACAAAAACAATTTAAACAAGCTAAATATAAGATAAGTATTATGTTATGTCAACTATTTTTTTAATCAATATCAAAGTATTAAAAATATTTTTTCATATCAAGCACAATATATAAAATAATTAAGTTAAAAATTTTGAAAAAACTATTCTAGCGTTTAATTTTTTATTTTAGCAGTTTTTGTTTCACTTTTGAACAAAAGGAAAAGAAACAGAGAAAATCAAAATAAAAAAAGCACAACCTTTGGCACCATATGTACGATAAAAATAAATTTCTAATTGGTATTATATTATTAAGTTTTTGTTTTAGTACATTTATTATTTTACCCTTTTATTATTTTTCAAATATCACCGTTATATACCATAATGTGCTTTGAAATTTTTCTTCTTTAGTGGCTTTTTCTCCAAGCGAGAGCCTTAGTGCTTTTGCACCTTGCGCTTTGACGGCGCGTACTTTAGTGAACACGCTTGGCCTTGGCATCCGCAAGGCGCATACTTGAGCTTCACTTTGAAGTGCTCATTTTTGACAACATTGAAAAGCATATTATGATATATAATGGTGATATTTGAAAAATAATAGAAGAACAAAATAATAATTATACCCAAATAAAAACTTAATAATATAATGCCAGTTAAGAGTTTATCTTTATCGTTCATATGGTGCCAAAGGTTGTGCTCTTTTTATTCTGATTTTCTCTATTTCTTTTCTTTTTTTCCAAAAGTGAAACAAAAACTGTTAAAATAAAAAATAGAACACTAGAATAGTTTTTTCAAAATTTTTAACTTAATTCTTTTATATATATTGTGCTTGATATGAAAAAATATTTTTAATATTTTGATGATAATTAGAAAAATAGTTGACATAACATAATATTTATCTTATATTTGACTTGTTTAAATTGTTTTTGTTAGTAGTTTAATAGAAATATAGTTGTTTATTGAATATTAATATTCATAATTTTGTAAATCAAAACATTATTTTATAATTTTTAATATTTGTACTTTACTTCACTCAGGTGAGTGCTTTTTTTTGTGCTTCTTGCTTCAGGCAATTTTAAGGCATTGCGCCTTGAGTGCACTTTTCGCCTTTAACAACCTTGGGAGGAACGTATTTACTAGTTATATTGTCTGTAATCATTTGGCTAGCAAATGAGTTAAAAAAGCTTGAGTTTCATGATTGAAATTATGGAAGATTAACCAAGCAAAGATTGAGACAGAATACTAAAGTATCCAAATGGTAAAAGTAAAATTTCTTGTCATTGAAGTTTTAATTATGTGGAAAAAATTATATGATGTAAACTTGGTTATGTTTTATGCTAAAAGACCAGCTCTAAAAGCTGTATTCTTATTCAGGATAAAGTTCCAGAAAAGGGTTATACCAGTAACTGAAATATAATTTCTAAAGACATTACCTGAAGGACTGTTCAAAAAGAAATGAATTGGTAATGCAAATATTAATGTTCTGCAATCTACACTGACAGAGAAATGATTTGGTCTATGAAAAATGCCTTGGATGATAAGGGGTACCCTTATAGCTATTATATTACACCAGTATTTTATTTCTGGTGCCTATCTTTATTGACTTATTGTGCAATGCTGTTATTAAAAAATCATTAGGATGCAGCTTTTAGTGCACAGCTTTGGTTTCTGCTGGTTAAATAATTTTGTTGATTACACGAAGGAACTCGGATAAGAGATGTATAATGAAGAGGAATCTTATAAGCAAAAGGATTTTCTTTAAGTAGGCTTCTGAGAAAGTACATGAAATGAAATTTTGTTGTATGTGATCTAAATGAAGTGGCTTTTGAAATCAGGGTCAAATTTGTACATGGTTTATATCTCAAAAATGGAGACTTCATTGAAATGTTAGTCATTGTAAAAGTGATGGTGATCCTAATGTCTCTTTTGGCATAACAAACTAGTTATTTCTATGAGCAGAGTATATCTATGTAGAAAGAAAATGATAATGAGTGCATCTAGTGTAATTGCTAATAGGGTAAATATAGAAATTTTGCGCTTTTCATGTTCTAGCTTTTTCCTTAAGTGTATAATCAATCTTGAAAAGTAAGATAATTTTCTTTTTTGGCCTTTAACAAGTATTCTGAGGGCAGCCATTAATAGGATCTTTTGTATGGTTATATATATACATATATATTTATTTTAGTTTGCCCTCGTAATAAATCAGTTATTCCTTTTAATCTTTTATCAAAGCATGCTGGGTAAAATGAATGTCTTACAATATAGTTTTATGTGATTGTAGGACGTGTTTTGAATTCAAGAGATAAGTTCTATCGGATGAGTTTTATGGCTATATTATTGGATCATTAGGGATAAAAAACAGAAGCATTAAGAGGGAATAGAAGATATCTTGGCTGATGTGGATATACAGAAAAAGATAAGAGTCAAGATATATATAAATATGAAAAGTCGTTGTCAAACTAAGCATGTATAACCTAAGAGAGACCAAGTTGTGATGATTTAATTACAAGAGATGAAGACCTACTAGTATTGCAGTAAAAAGAAGTGATGGAACGCAAGCTAATTGCTAATCTCCTCAAAACAGGGAGGAGCGAGTTTAAAGTATGTACCCACTATATGCATCCCTGTTGAATTCAGGGATAATTTTGTCTTATTAAATTTGGGTTGCTGAGTTTATTGTACATTATAAATAGGAGAAAATTATATCAAAAGGGATCGATTTTTTAGGTAAGTTCAAATATGGGATTAAATTTTTGACTAGTTAAAATAAATGATTAATGTCACGTAAAGTAGTTCAAATAAAGGATTCCACCACCTCGTTATTATAATACTGTTAAATTGAGCTAATAAGACATGTTATTTGATAGTTGGCACATATTCGGAGGCTTGTTGAAAGATTATATATAATTGTTACATATTCAACTTGAAATTGCTTATACTGTAAGTGTGATGAGCCAATTCATGAACAAACCAAGAGAAGAGCACATGCAAGCTGGTTGGCAAATACTTCACTATTTAAGGCCACTTTAGGATGAGGGGTTATGTTTTTGAATGCAATTATTGACTTTGACTATTATACCAAAGAGGACTATGGGGGTTATACTATTGATATAAGATCCATAATTTGAGTATTCCACTTTCTTGGGAGAAGCTTGTTATGTGGGAGAGTGAAAATCAAGACATCGTCTCTAGGTCAAGAGTTAAAGTGGAATCTAGGAGCTATTAGGGATAGAGGCAATCCTCAATGATTTGTAGACTATAGCACATCGAGCAATGATGTTATATTATGATAATGAATTGACTATTAGTATTTCTTATGTTTCAGTATAACATGAAATTAAACACACATAAACTGCGATGCTTGATTGATAAGCACGCTATATCTAAAGGTAATAGGGATTTAACTACGAGACAATGCTAGGGACATTTAGGAACATCTGGGAATGTTAGAGGATGACCAAGGGATTGCATGGGGTAATACTTTGATGAAGTGTGGACCAGGTAGAGGATGGTCGACTACCCAGAATCACTAGTTAGTTTATTTTCTCTATTTCTTCTAATATATTTATTTTACATACTATCCTTTTTCCATAGTTATTTAGGGCTTTATTTAACAACCCATAAAAAGCTTTTAGTTGTAATAGACTTATTATTCAAACTTATTCTTAAATTGAATATTAGTTGAAATCAATCTCTCATATTGTTGTTGTCAATCAATTCATATCAATTGTGGCCAATCCCATAGGTTCATAGAATTATTTATGTCATATTAATAGTTCTACAAACCCTTTGATTACTTTTTTTTATCATGAGTAGTATAGATCTTAGAACTAATCAACATCCAGTTCAATTTATATAATTCATGCATGACATCCAATTGTCAAATCTTTCATACCCTTTCCTTTTTATTTGTTCAGTAAAACATCAAAAACCTTGTAAAAAAAAAACGTTAATTACATATTAAAACCATATGAAAACCCTAAATATTCATTGCAATTTTAAGAATGATCAAATTTGTTTTGGCCTAAGAATCTATTTGTATCATATTTGGCATCGGAGTAGACGTTTGGCAGCAAACATGTCTATAAAAGTGGTATCTTGTGATTACACTTGTGTGTTTGAGACATGTGGTGAGTTTCTTAGTGTAAATATGCAACCTTTATTGGTAAGTGATCATAAAACTCATTTGTGTGGTTAATTCATGATTGTTAAGGATGTTTGCTAGGAGTGTTTGTCGTGGAGGATGGCATAATAATGGAAGTAGCTGTAGGGGAGATGATAATAAGGAGGAATTATTGGTAAAGCAAAAACTGAGGGAATTAATTGAAACTTTGAAACAATGATAGGTGAGATAGTTAGTAAGCAAGGTGATAGTGATAGGCATAATGGTAGTGGTTGGCAAGGTGGGAATAATAGGAAAGATAATGGTAATGGTGAACATAGGGCAATTATTGAGTTGGATGGAGAAGGTGCTCGTAATTTTGGTGAGCAATATTAGTAGAATTAGAGAATTTAAATGATTAACTCGAAAATATCCTGATTCACTAATAGGAGTTGTCATGATTATTTCATTGATTGGGAGTAGAATGTTGAAGATTGTTTAAGTGTTAAGAGTACAATGAGCTTATTAAGGTAGGATATTGGATATTAGAATTTATATGTTATGCCAACCTGAGGTGGAAAAATTTGAAGGGACATAGGAGGCAAGATGGGAAAGCTATGATTACAACATGGGAGATGATGAAACAATTGATGAGGAAGAGGTTTTTGCCAAGTTATTACTGCTAAGATTCGTTTTTGAAATTGCAGGGATTATGGTGAGGAAGAATGTGTATTGCTGATTGTATCACATAATATGAGTCACCTGATGATTAGGTGAAAAGTTACTAAACCTAAGGAGTAGATGATTGCTAGATTCATATAAGCCTGAAGTGTGAAATTGCTACAAGTTACAACCTTATGAAACTCTAGATGATGTGATTAAGCTTGTCACTAAGGTTGAGACATAGTGATAGAGGGGTTAAGTGGTCACCGGTGATTTTACCTAATCCTATGGATGATATTAACCCTAGAGATAACGATTTACATAAAGGTAAACATGATAGTTGGGCCCATAAGGTCCAAGAGCAAGGTGATAATAGCAAGTAGAAAATCTTCCATACTCCTAATACACAAGAAATCAATCAAAGGTATGCTAGGAGAAAGACCGGTGAAATAAAGAGATTCAAACGTTTGAGTTGCGGTCACACAATGTCTCAGTGCCCTAATCGTTGGGTGATGGTTATGGAGGGTGAGGTTCCTAAGTTTGAGGTGGATAGTGAAGAGGCGGAGAAAATGGTTGATGTTGAGAGGAGGATGGCAACTTTTGATGAAAAAGAAGATGCATGGAAGGGCCTTTAATCAGCTTTGTTAGGAGAAATTTGGATATTTAGCTTAGATTAGGTATATCAGAAAGGCAATTTGTTTTACACTAGACGCATGGTGCAAGGAAAAGTATACACTATAATTATTAATGGCAGAAGTTGCATTAATTTAGCTTTTAATGCATGAAATGAGAGAAGCATTTTGTAGGCATCTACACATGCAACTCCTTATGAACTCTAGTGGCTCAATGACGGACCCATTCGTATCTCCAAGCAGGAATAGATTCCCATTTCAATTGGTGATTATACTAAAATGGTCACTTGGGATGCAGTTACCATGGAGCCTGCCTATACACTTTTGGGTAGGTTTTGGCAATTTGACTGGAGGGCTATGTGTGATGGGTATGACAATGCCTATTCTTTCAAGAAAGATGACAAGGGAACCGTACTCCTACCAATAACTCCAGGATAAATTAGGCATGACCAAATGGCCCTTAATAAGAAAGGGGAAGTTTGTGGCAGCAGAAAGTTCCAAGGCAGCAAACCAAGAAAGATATAGATTCCAGAGCAAATTTTTGCCAACCTGGGGCTGATAATAGAGATCTGAGTACAAGACGATGTAAGGGAGGTCTAGGAGTACCTGGGGAAGTTAAAGGATGAGTAAGTGGGGCAAGCTGATTGATGAAGTATCAGCTGGGTTGAGGACAGTTGTCCGGCCAGCAGTTGACTTAGCAACTAGCATGCTAGTTATTTATCTATTTATCTAGTTTGTCCAGTTTTATTTAATGTACATTCCTTTATTCCACAGTCATATAGGGTTTTGTTTAGTAGCCTATATAGAGGCTTTTAGTTTTAATGGACTTATTATTTAGGCTTCCTTTCATATTGAATATTAGTTGAGATTTATATCCTATAACGTTCTTATCAATCAACTCATATTTATTGTGGCAAACCCTTAGGTTTATAGAATTATTATGAATCATATTAATATTTTTGTTAACTTTTTTATTACTTTTTTGACCATGAGTTACATCAATCTTAGAACTGATCAACTCCCGATTCGATTTATATAATTAGTGCATAACATTCACTTGTTAAATCATATATATCATTTCCTTTTTAATTGTTTAATAAAACATTAAAAACCCTAAAAAAGTCCCATTTCAACATCAAAACTATACAGAAACCCTAAAATTTTCAATTGCAATTTCTACAATGGTCAAATCTGTTCTGACCTTGGAATGCATCCATATTAGAAGAGTCTTCCCTCACCAAGGTTTTAGTGTCTAACAAGCAAGTTGAGAAGGTTAGGCATCCATTGTCCAGCTTAAGGGGAGTGTTCAAATCAGGGAAATTTGTGGTCTAATTAAATTTGGGTTGTCGGGTTCGTTTTACATATTAAGTAGGTCATTGGTAAATTGTGGAAGGTAAGGCTAGGTGGTGTTAGTTGATGTCATTCTTTTTCATAAATATGTGTGTCATTCTTTTACAAGATGATCATTGAAATCATCATAAATATTCCACTTATAGAGGCTTTCCACAAATTATTTCCAAAGTTTAGTATTTGACTGCTGCAATAATACAAGAGATTTCATACAGTTGACTGATCAAGTGGGATTAGAAAAAACTTGCTAGTTTTATTGGCTTTACCTGCTGATGTTAAGTCCAAAACCTATTCAGAGCTGATAAGAGATTGCTTCAATATGTGGAAAGGGGTTTGCATTTAGATCATCTCTTACATTGTTGTTGTGATTGATAAGCTGAATCTTTTGCATCAAGTTGAACAAATGATTGGAAACAAAGTGGTTCGAGGTGGTTTTCTTCCATTTGTAGTAAGTCATTTTGTGAAGCGTTGGATGTCAATCCAGAAGACAAATTGACCAACTTAAGAATTTTCTTGCTAATTCTTACTTTCCAGCAGTATTGACGAGTTAACACAAGTCCTTCAGGTAAAGAAGAAATGAACTCTGGGTCTGATTGAGGGATTTTGAATTGAACCTGGGATCTGGAGATTCAATATTGAAAACTATTGTTCGCCTCACTTGGTAGATTACAGTATGAAATCATTATAATTTATTTGAAATGAGTTGCTTTAGAATTTAACTTGATGGATTGTGCAGAAGCCTAATAATGTATATTTGAATTTTGAAACTTTGTATTAATTACAATTTCTTTTAAATTAATGGATGCAAGAAACGATGTGCATTATTATCTTCAGCATGATTTTATATGTTTGTAATTGGTAAAAAATGGTATTTCTCCTGTTTGGCCTCCTTAAACATTAGATTTTTCTTATCATGTTGTTTTCTAAGTGTCATCAGGCTGCTAAAATTGCTGTTTTACTTGAGTATTCTTGTACACATGCATTTACATACGAAGTAAATGTGGATATAATATGGGTCATGCTTGATTGGGTCTACAACAACTGATGTCTTTTTCCTGGCTAATAAATTACTACATGGCTAAGCCAGATAATAATGTGGAAGCCAGTTGAGTCAATGGAATGATACATGATTGTATACTACCTTCTATAGAGAAATAATTGAATAAATGAATGCACTTAAACCCTACCTGAAGGAAGTTGTATATTAGGACTAGTAAAGGTTAGTGGTAGGGCAAAGCGAGGCAGAGATTTTTTTTGGGTATCTCTACATCTTCTTTTAATATATCATAATAGAGAAAAGCCTGTATATTAAAGTTATCCTTCTAAGACGATGCAATTAAGGTTCAAAGGCATTCTAGTATTAGGAAGTTTACTTTGGGCCATATTTCATATGTTTCTGAGTTCATTAAGTTTATAGTAAGCAAGATATGGAGCTATGGAAAGGAATGGTTCGCTAAGTGATGCATGATTAGAAACATTGTAAATGTTTTGCCTTTTCCTTTATAGCATATCTTCAGGATTCCTTCAATATGGGAGTACACTATTGCATTTCTTTGGAGAAAAATTATTTGGAGATGGAAGAAAGAGAGGGAGTTCAGGTCTGAATGTTTCCATTCCATTGTGCAGGTTATGTTTATTTGCAACCATTGCCCATTTGTCAAACTCTTAAAGAAAGATATAGTGAAACTTACAAATTTCTACGCAAAGGTATTTTGGTACCAATGTAGCTTAATATTTCCCTAAGGAGCTGCCAATGAATCTATGCCTTATCCTTTTATACTGCAGAAGGGACTGACAGCTGTTGCGATATCATCAAATTCTATAGCTACTCATCCACAGGTTTTAATGTTGCCACCCCGTTTCTGAAAGTAGAGAACGTCAAATATTGTCTATATTTTAACAAAAATGTTTATTTCATCACAGGATGGACCAAAATTTATGGCAGAAGAGGCTAAAGAATTTAACTATCCCTTTCCTTATCTTTATGATGAGGTGTGCTCCTTGCATCCTCGTAATCTTGCACTTACTTTCAGGCTCTGCACCATTACCACATATGGTACCCACAAGGGATTCTTAATCCATCTTTGCTTGCAAATTTGTAAATCAGACCAATGGGAGAATTGACAGGCCAAGTGTTTAACTGCTCTTGGACTGTAATTGCCCTTGTGCCTGATATTTTGGCAAGGGCAATTGAATTGAATTATAATCTTTTGGCTTTATTTAAGCTCATTTATATTTTCTCCTTTAAATCTTAGATATTGCTATCTCATTATAATTGATTCATATTTCTGAGTTTACTATGATTTATGACCTCTATATGGTCATTGCAGTCACAAGATGTTGCACATGATTTTGGAGCTGTTTGTACACCAGAGTTCTTTTTATTCAAAAAGGTGATGTCAAATTGCATATGTCATTAAATTTCAAGCGTAAGTTATCATGCATAGCTTTTCTCTCAATTATGGTTGATCTTAATCCCATTAATACAGTGTTTTGTAAACTTCACCAGTTCTAGTTTTGTTGTCAATACAAGAAAAGCTCAGATTGAAATTACCTGACTTGTTCTTATTTTACTTTGTTTTCCTGTTCCAATCTTATAAATCTTCTTTCTTCCAAACAGTTTTCACAAATAAATCCTATTACATGTGATATTTGAAACCACTGTAATGTTATTTGCAACCTTTATATCAGCTTTCCATTATTTAACTTAATGCTCAATATTGGTATTCATAAATGTGAAACAGGATGGTAGAAGACCGTTTGAGCTTGTATACCATGGACAGTTTGATGATTCCCGACCAAGTAATAATGTCCCTGTCACAGGAAGGTGAGATTATTTTGTAGTACAGTTCTACAAGCAAATCCTTTTTCATCTGGTGTATCATTTGAAGGGATGTTTCATTTATAATCCTTTAGGGACTTGAGTCTTGCTATAGATTGTGTTCTAAGTGGGCAACCAGTACCAGCAGTTCAAAAACCAAGGTAATATAATCGTCACTATTTCCGAGTCTCTAAGAAGCATAATATGTTGACAGGAATGCATGGCATAGCTCTTTACATACTCGTTTCTTTTTTTTTTTTATTTTGCTTTAAGTGTTGGATGCAGCATAAAGTGGCATCCAGAGCGAAATATATAAGCAGAAGTTATTACTTTGGAACCATTAAAAGTCTTCTGCCATCACTCTGCGGCTTAATTCCAGGTGTGTTGAACTGATCCATCTTGATTCATCTCTTTCCTAGTATCGTAAATCTTCGATTCTTCTCTTAAATTGCAGAGAGCACTGTATTATGGATATCCATATCTGCTGCAATACATGCTATTTGTATCAGAAATTTCTCTCAAACTTTCTTAATTTTATCCAATTTCTCTGCATGTGAGGTTTCAAAAGGTTCATGCAGTATTTTGTAATAGCCCTTCATAGATGCAACTGTTATTTAAATGAAACTGGAAATTGCATGAGTGCTGTTTTTTAACAGGGAGAAGTGTATAATTAGACCATTAATTTTTTTTTACTTGTTTTCTGTTTAAATCTTCCAATTTCTACAATATCAGTTCAACTACTCCAACTTTCTAAAGCGAGCTATTCAATTTCTTCTTTACAATTTTCATTAAGCATGTTTAATTATCATTGATGTGTCCTTTTCCTAATTATTTTCATGCACATAGGACATACCACATGTACTTAAGATATGTGCAAAATTAGTCCTTCTGTTGTTTGTTGCTTTTCAATTTGAGTCTTTCATCTTCTAAAATTTCAGCAAAAATTAGCAGCTGTGAGCAAACTATATAATGGAAGACATGACTTCCTTATTTTTAAGAAGTTGGAGAACTTGGATATAAATTGGACTCAGATGACCTATCATGTTTTCCTTTTTAGCATGGCTGAAGACCAATGTTTGTTTTTTTTTTTTTAAGGCAATAGTGAAATTTGGCAGGATGTCTAAAAAATATGTGTGTTTAGTATATACAACCCATGAAGCTACTGCAGTGGCATACTTAATTTACTCAGAACACTCCATCCTTGGAATAATGCATGCTGTTCCTCCAGTAACCCCACAGGATTTTTCATTATAGTCCATCTCCATTGCACAAATTGGTGAATGGTTTATATAAGTTATGTAGAATAGTATATTAATGTGGTTATTAAGATATTAGTCACCTGTTAACTTAACTATTGAGTGTTTGTTTGGCTGGGAAGTTACAAATTTACATCAGCTAAATGATACAAGAACTTGTTCTTTTTTGTTGTTGCTCTCAGAAAAGAACTCATAATTGGGTCTAGTTCTTCCCTCTTTTTTTAATCTTGGACCTGTAGATAAGAAGTAGGCTTTTGTACTATTTCTAATGCATTAACATAAAAGTAGTGCTTTGGTACTATTTCTAATGCATTGACATAACAGTAGTAGGTAACTAATGAGTCTTTTCAACCATCAGATGTAAAAGTTCTTAACTAGTGTTATTTTAGTATTCACTATCTTGGCTTATGAATCACCACCAATACTCTCACAGTCAATGTTGGACTCAAAATAGGTTATCACATAAATCAAATGGCATTAACTGTTTTTGGGACGTATTCACTTTCTATCAAAAATTGTGATACTTTTTACTATCTATGCGAAGACACTACAAAGCTCGTTCACTGATGTTTGTGTGATTGTTAATGGTCCTCCATTAGTTTTAATGGATGCCAACGGAACTCTTATTCAAGGTTCCTTGTTACAGTTGAGGAATAGTTATGATGTATGCCAACTTTCTCCCTGAAAATTCTCATCTCAAATCATCTTACAGCACATGACAGGTTGATCATATATCCACATGGTTCACAGCCTCAAATCGTCCCATTCGAGTATAAGGAAATCATTCCTAGAGAGGCTCCCTGCTCCCTCTTTAGGTGTTGTATATGTTATCAATTGATCATTTTCCTGTTTGCACATGTGCTTTTGCTTATGCAAAATCCCCTTTGTGGGTGGCACTTTGTGGCTGGATTGACATACTTTTTTGTTATGACAATTCTAAGTTGCATTCTTGCACTGCTTTTCAGAAATAGTTTGACAGTATTTTCTGTCAATGCAATCAAGTTCGCTGTATCGTAGCTTTCGCACTTATGGTGGGGACTTCTGACACTACGTAGATTTGAATAGGTGTGGTACTTGGTCTCTTAGTAGATTATATATGTTGCCATATATATGATATCTGGATAGATGGACCTTAAGCATATCAGGGCCAAGAAGTATTTACTGGAAAATTATTGGGCAACTTACTAATGAAGATGCTTAGTGCACTTTGTATCATCTTGTTGCAACTCCTTCACAACAGGAGAGATTTAAGGGATACTCGGTTACTATATCTCTCTAAATGTCTGCTAAAAATCTGAGACTTCCTTTCCTGAATGCTCAAATCTCTATATATAGGGTTAGTTGCAGCCTAAAGTTGTTCCATCATGCTTATATATTCTTTCCACCATATGGAACACACACAGTATCTTGGTTTCCCCAAATTTTTCAACCAAAGAACAATTAAGCTTGAACCCATTCAATATCAATTTGAGCAAAACACTATTCTGAACCCATTATAACTACCCTTTTAACTCCAAAAATTTCAGTAGATTTTGCTGGAAAATTTTTTCCACTTGCAAGTACTAGCGTCAACAGACTTGAAGTAATCCATCCATAGTGCAGAACTTCCATTAGAATTATGTTTACATCTTTTCAAGAGGTAAAATGTTATGAGTAGTATCACAACTGTCATGTGTAAAAGTACCATTTTATTTATTATGTAATACTTTCTTTACTTGTAAGCCAAGTTTTGACCAAAACCCAATAAGTGGATGACATAATTAGATAGGAGTTAATTAACAAGATAAGGGGTTTGAAACCAGGATCTCCTATCTTGATACTATATTATAAGTTATCTTACAATCATCTTATCTAAAAGTATAATTTTGTAAATACAATATGGATTATCATACTTATTATGTAACAAAGACTATCACACTAGTTGTGGCTTTCTGTGCAGTCCTTATTAAGGTTTTTGACAAATTGTTATAAACCTTCCATAGCCGGTTTCTTTCTTCCTTTTTTTTTTTTTTTGTGACTTTGACCTGCCTTTGGATTTAAAGCAGTAGCGTATTCCTTTCGGCATAACTGAACTATTTCATTTGCAAGAACATAGTCATTGTGCTTCACCTGAAGTAACACTCTCTATACATTCCATAGCAACAAAGGTAGAAGGGATGCTTTCAGCTGAATAGAGAAGTGAAGTCTTCGTACAACAGGATCCGACAGGAGGCTCGCAGCCAGACGATAGAATAGAAGACCAAGCTCTCCTTACAAATTCACGGATAAAATATTGTTGTGTTGAACTTTTTATTCCGAACGCGTCCTCACCAATTACATGTAGACATTAGGTGAAATAAATTTACACTTGTTTATTAATTTCTTATATAGATGTATGCATATGATTGGTAAGAACACGCTTAAATCAGCAAACTAAGGATAGCGAATATTTACCCTAAATTCGGAGTCCAAAAACATAGTGGTCTTGTGAGTCTTCCCCTCCTTGACATAAAGAGCATTTAGAGCGGAGTTATTCCTAGGAAACACAAAGATTCATAAATTGGGATATCGATGAAGCATGTGTCTATTTTTTTTTTAATTACATAAATATAAATTAGATGAAAAATATTATATAAATGCAAATCTTAAATTACATTTAAAAAATATGATATTGGAGATAAAAGAAGTGTCAAATTTCATAAATACAATTTAATATTTTATCTATTGTAACTATCTTACATTTAGTAAATGCAATATACATTAATTGTATGTATGTTTCATTTCTAAGATGCAAGATGCCACATAGGTAAATATGCGGTATTAATACATTTGAGATGCGATGTATCTCAAAAATACAAGATAGATTTAATAAATTGATAATATTTTTTATATAATTAATAAATATATATATTTATTACATATAATGGTAAACAAATAAAATTGTCATTGGAATAGTATTGTTTCTCCAAATATCACAGGAATACCGATATTTTGGTGGAATATCATTACTCCAAAAAAATAAGAAAAAATAAGTCCTATGTCGACAGCTTTTCTTGCTTTCCCTATTAATAACCCAAGTTCAGAGTTACAATATTGAGCTTCACGAAACAAAGTCCAATTCTCATAAAAAAATGTTTAGAAACTGCATTTTGATATAAATAGAAACTCGTCACTATAGTTGATTATTTATTAGAAATTAATTCCGAAATATATTGAGGTATTAAAAATAAATTATTTGATTTATAATTTTTTTTTTTTTTTGTGTGGCACGATATGATGCCTAAAGTATATCACCAAATATACGTTGCATGTAATATATGTACGCATATACTAACATAAAGATTAAAAATAGATAAAATGCACCATAAAATACTACAAATTTACAAAATTAATTATCTAATCTATAGTCTTCATACCTGGACGGGCATAAGGTTGGAGGAAGGAATTAATTTTAGACCGCTAAAATGCTTATTTGCTAAACTCGTGAACTATGTTTCTCAAAGGTGGCATTTGGGACGATTCGACAAGTAACATCACTAGAACAAAATCCTATATGTGTAAAATCGTTCTCCTTCCTCAAATCAAGTTGAACCTCTTATCAATTTCCCGACAAAGAAAGTTAGGTTCTGCTCCGTTTCTCACAATTAAAAAAGAATTCCTTTTGACTTAATTGAGACAATACTTGGTTTACGCTCTTGGTGAGATATAAACATAAGAGCTAAGTAAATGTTAGCGACAATTCAAATACTCAGTTTATATTCATAGTATTTGCAAGAGTCATCTATGGATTTATAGTAATTTTCGTGAAATTCAAGTTCGTCTGAGTAGGTGGAGCAAAAGGATTGCTCAAAACAGGTATCGAGGAATGGGTCTACGCATAGTTTACGTCTTGCGCATGGGAAATTAGAGTGCTCGGTAGCAGGTTTTTGGCAACAAGACTTTTGAAGCAGATAAATGATGGATCATCGTGTTAATTATGTTTTATGTATTATTATGTAAAGTTTAAAAGTCAAAGTGTAAACTTAATTTTGAGATGTTAACTTGGTTCAAGGATGAGATGCATAAAGGATCTATGTGATGATGGTATAAGCGTTTATAGCAGCTTTGGATGGAAGTTTCGTATGATTATGGAAGAGATCACTTGACGATATTATATATACGTTAATGTAAACAGGATTAATCTTTGTTCTAAGATGTAGCATGCAATGTAAATAGCAGAGTGCACTATGAGGCTATAGATTGAAGTAGTGGTTTGTATAGAATGGTACTCTGTGTTGCTAAAGAGGAAGTTCAAGTGATGTTGATGTTTTTGTGGAGCTTCATCCTTAAGGATGACATAATAACTTCTTTTCTAGGTACCAAAGGTTTAGTATGAGTTGAGCAAATGCCTAGGGGTGATATTAGAGCCAAATTTGGGGATCTAATAGATTGGTTAAGAAAAGTATTAGAGCATGTTTAGGGATTTGATGGATGAAAGTATGCCAAGAAGATGATTAGAGTATATATATGGACAAGGACCAATATATAGACAGAAGGGAGTTTTGAAGGATAAGGATCCTTAGATGTTCGAGGACAAGGAATGTAGTATACGCTAAAAACTATAACTTTAAGACACCTAAGAGGTTGTGCGGGGTAACTATATTAGATTGAGTATAAAAAAGAGATAGTACTCGTACCGTAACACAAATAAATCATGAATCAACAGCAATATTATAAGTTGGATTAGACTTATGCATAGA
This sequence comes from Lumnitzera littorea, assembly GCA_024138015.1. Classification (NCBI taxonomy): domain Eukaryota; kingdom Viridiplantae; phylum Streptophyta; class Magnoliopsida; order Myrtales; family Combretaceae; genus Lumnitzera; species Lumnitzera littorea. The sequence continues at coordinate 47,229,489 of JAMXBB010000011.1, forward strand.
TTAGTTTTGAGTTGTGAATCGGTCCAAATCCGACCCGAGCCTTAAGGGTCCAATTTGTTCAACCATGTCGAACCGAAGGGTCGGTAAGCTATCAAACCATCGAGCTAAACCACCAGTTAAATCGACAATTTGACTTAACGGTATGAGACTAGGCTAATCTTGAAAAGAAAAATATAATATATTATATATATTGTATATATAATGCAAACATATTATATATATAGAATATATAATATATAATGTACTATATATGCACATTATATAAAATATATAGTATATATAATATACTATACATATAATATAATATATATATGCACACTATATGATATACTTTAATAGATCATGTCGTCCAAATGAATTATTTAAGGGTTGAAAAAAATTAAACTAAAAATAAAATTTTTGATTTACTAGTAACAACATAAAATTTTATAATTAATTAAAAAAATACACGAATAATCCACAAATTATTTACAATAATTAAAGAAAATTCAGAAAAAAAAAATCAATGGTTTAAGAGCTATTAAACTAACTCTTGAATCATCGATATAGATGAATTGATCTAGGCTTGCCCCCTCAAGGGTTAGGCTTGGTTTACTTCCTTTCCAACTCATGAATCGGTGATTTAAGACCAGTTCTAGGTCAGGTTAAACTAGTATATAAGTCTAGGTTGGGTAATGAAGTGAAGATGACATAGTAAGGAAGTATAATGGGCTTGAACTATTGTAATATCCAATGTATTTGTAGTTCAATATGGATCGTGGGAGAGTGATTAAAATAGGTCTCTTAGCATCCGTTAGTATGGTTACTGGTTACTTTTAGCTAAACCTTTATAAAGACCGGTTTCGAACTGTGAACCGGCTTGCCTCGATCATGGGTAGGCCAAACCCAGCTATTGAACAGTTGATCCCTAAAGGCTGAGGAGGTTCAATATACATAACTTGGCAGGTTAGTTAAGCCCCGAACCAAAATGCTAAACTATCTACTATATTAGAATTTACACCAAAATTTGTCTTGACCAATTTAAGGTGAAAAATAGGGTTGCTCCCCACTAGTTGAATTAGTGGTTTGACCTATCATTTTAAGGCTGGCCTAATCTCGAAATTTAAAATATATATAAATTTTAAATTATATATATATAATATAATATACCATTTATATATAATGTAAACATACTATTTATATATTATATATAATATATAATAATTAATGTACTACATATATACTATATATTGTACTATATATAATATATTATATATATAATGTATAATATGCTATATGATATATATATACTATAAATATACTATATGTAATTTACTACACGTAAGAAATCTTCCTATTTTGCAATTTCTACCACTTTGGCCATTCTTACTAGACATTATAATATAACCACATATTTAAGTAGTCTAAATGAATTATTTTGGGACTAGAAAAAAAAAAATTGAATCGAAAATAAAATTTTTCAATTCATGAGCAACTACATGTCGACATAAATTTTTAGAATTATTTGAAAAAAAATACACGAGTAAGCGAAAAATTATTTATAATAATTGATGGAAATGTGGAAAAGAAAAAAAATCAAAATACACCATCAATTTAGCTAAACTAACCTAAGCCCTTCACCTCAAGGGTAGGGTTCGGTTCACTACATTGCCAACCTGTGAACCAGTAACTCAAGGTTGGTTTCATCTTATACACATCTCTACTTTTAGCCTAAGTGTTGCAAATGGCATCAAAGCTGACTCCTTAACAATAGGTGGACGATTCGAGGACTGTTTTGACTTAGTTTAGAGGAGAGGTCTGAGGAATGCAGGGGGTTTCACCAAGGTGTGATCTTAGCATGCTTTTAGGATGACTCGTAGGTTGAGAGTGATAGTAACGAATAGAATTGTACACAAAATAAGGAGAAAGAATTAGCTTAATTATAAGGTTTCATAATAAGAATGTCATGTTTAATAGAGAAGATTATAATATCACATGTATTTGTAGTTCTACATGGATTAAGGGAGAGAAATTGTATTGGTTTATATGATTAATGTAGTGTATGTTTTATTAATACTAGTTAGAAACTTTTGACTCAAATGATTGAAATAGACTTTTAATGTGTGTTAGCATAATTGGCTATTTTTAGCTCATAGCAATACAATTGTGGTAGATTGTGTTGATAAGCACTAATTGACTATGGAACTTTAAGGAAAAGATAATGATTGTGATTTGCGGGAATTTAAGTAGTGAATTGGAAGCATAATGCTTCCATGATTCGTAAATCCAAGAGTATGATAGTTTCAATGCCAAAACTATTTATGTAGAATGTGATATCCTTCGGTTAAGTTTAGGGATTTGGGAAAGTTTTAATTCAAACTTTACAATAGGGATTAAAAAAAAGAAAAAATAATGACTAAACAAAGTAACCTTGTAAAGTTTGTTTCTTAGAATAAACTTCATGAAGACTTCATTTTTATATAAATATAAGCTTGTTACTATACTTTGTTATTAATTTGAAACTCAAAATTTAAACTCTGAGATATAACAAGGTGTTAGAGATAAATTTTATGACATAATATGATATCTAAAGCATATAAATATTTATCAAATATAAATAGCATGTAATATATGTATACATATACTTATATAAATACTTAACATAGATAAAATGTAACATAAAATACTACAATTTACAAATTTAATTTTTTAAGATATTACTATCACACTATTTTACCTCACTATCACTTGATTGCACATTACATTTGTAGTCAATATGGCATACAAATGAGCACTCCATTATCGTTGTGGCAATCCCTTAATAGGAGTCCTCATTATGCACACATACAACATCTCATTGATTACTCATGTAGATTATGATGAGGCCAATTGTCCATATACTTGTGGATCTACTACACTGTATACTATCTTTATAAGATGCAACCTTACTTCTCAATGCTTCAAGAAATAGCCTACTATAACATTGAGCTCCACTAAGGCTAAATTGCTTAAGCAATCATAGAGTTCACTTGGAACTGCCCATTGGCTAAGGAACTAGCTATCCTCATTCATCATCCTATCATCTTGTGCTACGACAATCTTGATACTTTATTTATTAGCCTACTCATCTAGCATCATCACACTAAGCATGTTGATATGGATTGCCACTTTCTTCATTAATAGGTCACTGTTGGCAACATTTTAGTTCAATCACGTAAATAACAAGCCGACATCTTCATGAAAAACTTGTCTATATCGCTCTTCCTTAATTAATGCTCCAATCTTAATTTGTCACTTGCATCATAAAATGGTGGAGATGTAATACCATTTATTATACAGTCTTTATGGAAAGGATTAGATTAGACTTGGGATCAGGTTGAACCCGATTCAGATTTGTCGAGTCATGGGCCTAGGATTAGTGAACCGTAATCAATTGTGTTTTTTTGTTTTTTTCCCTTCCCGAGTAATTTCATTTCTCATTTCCTAAATTATGCGTACTAACATATGTGAATTTGAAAAAAACTTAAATTTAAATAGTAAACATTTATATAATATTCCGTTAGGTAACAGTATTGTATCATAAATTGAGAAATTATATTATACATGAGATGTAATAAGAATGTGCCTATCATATTTCAAACGACTTCAAAATTAATTCTTTTTTTTTTTTGTCGTGTTACGTTAGCAATTGTTTATATATCCAATACATAGAATCGCACAATCGTAATTCTAGAATAATTTTTATTTTTTTAAAACCTTTAGTGTGTTTCTCAATTTTTATATTTAAGAAAAACTATCATGTTTACATGATTAATCATTTCAATTTTTTTAAAAAAAGTCATACAGTACAAACTAATTTTTATTCTAACACTTTTAATTTCTAAAATAATAGCAATATTACTAACTCCTAGATTTGAAAAAAAGCTAACTAGGGTTTTTTTTAAAAAAAAATATTATCTAATTTAAGTATCAAATACATAAAATAGATAAGAAAAAAATTATAAGTGCTAATCAGTTAAAAGTTTTCTTATTTTTTTTTTCACTAAACTCATTCGAATCAGCAGGTCCAATCATGGGTCGAACCTAGCTAAGCCGGGTCGAAGTTGTTTCATTGAATTGACGAGTTGGGTCTGGTCTGGTTCATAGGTCGGACTCGACCTTTGCCTCAGTCTAGATTAGATGAGTCATTTTCGTATATATTATACAAACATACATATTCGATATCTATATTATTCAAGCATAATAGTAGGTTTGGTGTTTTTTTCTATTTGTCTAAATCACCTTTTTGTAATATTAATATTTTATATGATTTAACATATGTAATTGTATAATACATGCCTTTCATGTTATTTCAACGAGGCTAGAAATGTCTAATAATCCAATTCAACTTTTCTATTGAAAAATGGCTACTTCTATAGATAATATTCTTACATTTGTCATATTATATTTATTGTACAATCAAACTATTATAAATATATATTAATGTATAATCCTTAAATTATTGGTTAAAGCAACTAAAGTGGATTTATCAAATTTTTCTCTCTTTCTCTCTCCCATTTACAACATGCTCGTAGATTTAGGAAATTGTTGGTTTGAGAATTATCAATTTATAAATTGCATGCTTTTTGGAAAAACAAAAACTAGCATTCAAGAAGAATTTGCAATGCATAATCATCAATTGAATTGTGCACTCATGAAGCTATTAACATATAATATATATTAGTTAGTTATACACATTATGATGTATTTTGTACCATGCATATGCTACACTGGATAATATATTTACAAATGTGTTATAATTTTTTGCATTAGATGTAATATATTGCACATCATATGCATAAATATGTACATAAATACTAGTGGATACTACAACTCAATGTGTGTGAAAATAAATATTTTGCTATAATTTATCAAATTAAGTAAGAAAATAATCATATTTGATTTGGATATAAATTGTTCTAAAAATATCAAAAAGAAACCATTCCTTAATTGTATAGTTAATAACTTTATGAAGCAATAGAGTGCAGTTAATGATTCTTAAAAAGTAGAGAAATTGGGTGGTTAAAGTGTAAATAAAATAAAATAAAATAAAAAAGAACTATAATTAATATTTTTTATTTTACGTGTGATTTTTTTTTAACAAGGTAAGTTATTTTATTTTATTTTATGATAAAAATGATCTATTGCTTATTTTTTCTTGAAAAAGACTACGAATTCTTTTTAGCCTGCAAAAATTGCAGATTTAAAATATCAATATATAGCAATGGCCGTAGTAGCTTAGTAGTATGAATACTAAAAAAGAAAAAAAAAAGCTACTACTATATGTTTTTCTAATGGTATGAAACTTGTAGTAGTTTTCTAATGGTTTTCTTTAGAATTTCATACTATTAATTTCTTAAGTTGAGAAGGGTGGATGATGTAGCAGTATAACTTAGATAAATTTGTGTGCAGCCATTGTTTGTAGTCTCATACTATGGTAACTTCCATTGTAAAATATTTTGAGAAAAAAAAAACATTAGATATATCGAGTTAGATGTAGGGGCTTTATTAATATAGAAGACACAGATAATGTTAGGATCCTATAGGGGGTCTAGTAGAATTACCTATAATTTTCATATCATATGTGTACTCATTATACGAAAATTGTCTTGTAAGTCAAAAATTACAAAACTCTAAATAATTTATCACTAGGGTTTCTAAATTGTTAATTAATTAACATATTATAAAGTATAAATAACTATAAATATCCAATATTTCATAGTTCTTTAGAACCATAAAAAATCAGTATCCTTTACCAAATAATAAGATCAAGTAGTATAAACTTAAAATTCAAACTTACCGAAGTTACTAAATCTAAATATATAAGTGGTAGTTACATTTTAAGTCTCAAATGAGCTATATAATCTTTCTTTAATTCTAACCTCTAAGACATCCCAATACATGCAGTTGATACTCGACTCTAAATCCATGTTCGATTTTCTATTAACCTGTAAAAGAAAAACTATTGGGGAGTAAATTATAAGAGCTTAATGAGTTATCTCTCATATTATATTAATAAGTAGGTTATTAAACAAATTATTACAACCATATGAATGTATGTGTATATAGTATGCCAAACAATATATACAATTCACCAGAGCTGTATATAACATCAGATTTTAATGCCCTCCAAGATAAGAGTTGAAGATATATTGATACCAATCATGATCAGGCTTTAATACTTAGGTTTTTAACCATAAATTTGAATTTCGCATAATATATTTCCATTTCTAAACAATCTAGTAGTACACAAAATCTCAAGTTTAGCAGTGAGGTGGCCCCTGCAGTCCATACTCACACTCTACAACAGAGGTCTCTAGACTCGACCTTTAACCACACGGTTAACGTCTCCAACGCTTAGTAAGCCTATAAGTTTGAGTAAGATTATGTTATACGAGTATACTATACTAAAATACTTTAATTCAATATATTTCAATAACCTTCGCATGACCTCTTTTTACCTTTACGTGAAGTGATGGTCGGAACAAAAATGCAATGCATGGTTAATGCATGATCTTTTTAATTTAAGATAAATCAAACATAATTAAGTCAAATTATGTGGCGATAAATCAATATCAGCAAACCATTTAAATCATATCACAATTAATTATACAACTAAATTTTCAATTATCGTTTTTAACAATATTTTGCATAGTATTAATCAATGTCAAGCACATGCATATCCCAAACCTTCATGCATTAGGTTATTAATATTTAATTTAAGCGTACTTACTATAGGCACAAAACAAGTATATAGTCATCAGGAGTACTTACCCGATCATGACGTCTCGCACTAATCGTAGTAGTCTTCAAGAAGATCTTAACCTTTATCAAGATTACCTAATCGTTATGAGATAACAAGGATAATAAGTAATTGAATTAACTAATGATTCTAGATATCTATTTACCTAATTGTACTTATAATACTATCAGTTTTTATCCAATTAATCTTTATCGCTAATCGTATGTAACTTTTTCATTTTTTCTCCGATATTTACAAGTTTATGGTTGTTTTTCATTGTTTTCAGACGTATATTCACACGATAATGTCCGTTTTGGATGTTAAGACCCATGTTTTATAATATAGGTTAAATTTATTGAAATTTTAATTATTGAAGCTTGAATATTTTTATATCTTATTACCTTATGATTTAATTAATCATTATACTCTTATACTTAGATAATTTTACATCATTAGTACTATTATATATACTTATTTAAGATTAATTGAAGTTAATATGTGCATTATGAGCTTGTGATGATTTCGGCTCACCTATGTACATATATATTATTACTTTATTGTATTATATTATATTTTGTTATATTAAATGATTATGTCATCACTTACATATATACATACTTAATACTTATGTACTTATATATTCTATACTTATGTTATGTGTATATATATACTTCTAATATACTTGTATGTATACTTATATATATATTTGTACATATACCGTATGTATACCTATACATATACTGGTATATACATATGGCGATATACATATTTTCATATGCCTTCTATACTCCCTTAAGAAATCTTCGTGTAATCCATATTTTTGCATCTTATGAGCTTATTTAACAAGTTATATGTGTATATATTTAGTATACTTCTTATTTTAGGTTATGTACACAAAAGGTATTCATGTATATGGATATCTATACTTATGTACAAGTAGTTTTCCTATTCTTATCTATGTATATGTATACTTATACTATATATTCTACTAGTATATACTTATTTAGTCCATATAAGTATACATATATACCATATGTGTACATGTGTTTCTATACCCATATATGTACATATATGTTCATTTCCTATATGTATTTGTACATGTACATGTACATAACATATAATTTTTGGATGAACTAAATAACACATGTAATTATTAGGATTAACTTTTAAATCATAGACTAAGTAGTTCCTAATTTTAACTATATCATTTCTTAAGTTAGATATAGAAAAAGATCACAAACACACCTTATATAAAATACTAAGATAAGTGTGTTACATGTACCTCTTCTGCTTTCCAAAATGGATGAGGTTTATGATTTCTAAAGTGTGGATTTTAGGTTGGTTATAAAAGGGAAATAATAGATGAAAGTGAAAATTAGAAAAGGGAAGGATGGAGGGGAGTTATGGTTTTGATTTAGGAATGGGAAAGGGGATTTTGTTATGTCCTAATGAGAATTTAAAAGACAAGGAAAGGGGGATCTAGAACCCTCATAGTGTATTGGCAAGGGAAGGGTAAAAGGGGAAGAAAAAATAAAAATATCATGTGCCAAAAGAAGAAGAATTCATTAGAAAGTGATGAAATTTTTTAGGTGAAAAAGACATTTGTTGACTTAGTCAACTCTTTTAAATTTGTATGCAATTAATATACATAATAAGAAAATTAAAGATAATTAAGAGAAAATTTAGGGAAATGAAAGGAGATATGAAGTTAAATGAAATAATTAGTAAAAATAGCTATTGGAATCTTTTTATAAATATTTATATCCCTAAATAAAATTTAGTATCATACTTAATGTAATTGAAAAACACAATTTATAATACTAATATTACTTATATGTAATGTAAACATTAACTAAATACTTAAATCTATATAAGATTAACTTAGTTATATACCTATGAGACTAACATGATCTATAATGCAATATCTTAGTTCCTACCAAATTAACTTAGTATTGTACACGTTTATGAATGATTGGAAGTTATCTTTGATCGTTTATTAATGATTTTATATGATTTAATATATTTTGAGTATATATGCTCAATTAGGGTTTTATCGCCTTTGTAGCAATTTGGTGTATGTATAAGCTTAAAGTTCGGGTTTTAGGATTTTGATGAGATTTGGGTTTGATTTATCATATGTATGCATGGATAAAATTTAGGGTTTTTCCTATACGATTGAGGTTTTTATCAACTTTGAAGTTAATCTTTTATAGTTACATATATTTAAGATTTAAAGTTTTCGTATGTGATTAGAGATTCAATTAATAATTTAAGATTTTTCATACTTGCTTTAGGTTTTGAATTGAAATTTTAATCGATTTTAAATTTTATTAACTTTGTTGACTTCAGGAAATCACCTATAGTATACGAGTTTAATTCTATACTAAAAAGGTTTAATTTGCAGGGTTTACAAGTATGTTATGATAATAAGAAATCTATAATATTACAAGACAACTTAGACATCGAGGGCTACTTGCAAGCGAACAAGTAAATGTTGAGACTACCAAAAAAATAAAAAATCACATGAAAAGTTTGTGACTCTATACATTTTTAGAGAAAAACTATCAAAACTAATCAAGTATAACATGATAATCATAGAAATACAAAAAAGGAATAATTTTTTTAAGTAATGTTAGAATATTTTTTAGTCTACTTAAATTCTAATTCCTTACAAACAATACTTGTAAACTATGATGCTTTACACAGTTAAGATAATGTAAATGAATTTTTATGGTGCTTTTTATTTTTGTTCTGCAATAACACTTTTACTATAATAGCATTTTTAAAATAAGGAATTTTTTTAAATAGAAACTCCAACTATGGTTTTAGAGTACATTTTATTTTTATTCTGTAATAAAATTTTTACTATAACAACTTTTTTGGGTTACTTTTCTTTGAGGGGCAATTGAAGTATTTTAGGTTACTAGCTCCACTTCAAATGGACTAAGCTTCAAATATGCACATGAATTGATAAAAATATTGTAATGAGACTCACTTTTGCACATATTTTAGATATTATGGGGTATTTTCACATGTTTTGAAAGAACCAAGGGTTAAGCACACATAAGGCAAACATCAAGGGGGCCTTCGCAATTTAGCCATAATTTTATTTACCTCTTTAGAAGGATATATTCAAAGGTATAGCAATAAATGTCCATTAAGAGCACATGAATGAAAAAAGAAATTAAAGTAAATGTCTATTAGGAATATAGGGATGGAAAAGAAACTAAAGTAAATGTTGTTTCACATTCAATAGCCAAATTTTGAGGAAAAGGAGAAGTATGCGTAGATGGATGAAATAAGAACAAATGCCATTTTTGAACACGAGATATAGTTTTCATAAGAGCTAAATTTTGAGGGAAAAGGACTTAATGGATATTACATGCCATGTGTTATACATATGGGTATTAAATTATACTTTGGTTTAATGTATAAGATGAGACACCAAAGATGTGTAATAACTTAGAGTTTATTAAGTAGTGATGGGAAGCATTGATGCAATAAGTGCATATGCATGAAGAGCGTTGCAAGGCTTTTATGCGCTACGTTCAAGCTTTATTTAAGATATGAGAATGGGGTATATTTATTTGTTTTCAGGCGATAAGGAAGATATTCAAGTAAGTGAAGAGATTGTAGCTAAAACTGTCTCAACTCCTTGCAAAGTGGGGCTTAAATAAGATAGATAAAGTATATACTATATTATTGATATATATATATATATATATATGTGTGTGTGTGTGTGTGAAATTTATATTATAAAGCTTATGAAATATTATGTACAACTATTTGCATTATGTTCTAATTCAAACATGCTCGAACTAAATAATTTAGTAGAATTGAATTAAGATTTTATGGCCATTACTAAACAAAGGATTGAAATTTTTAGTTTATTCTTGACACAATTTTATTACAATTTATATTATGAAATTATTTAAGTAATTTAAGTTCCTAGAAATGAATGATGATGTAAATTGGCCATTGTTATCATGATTTATACATGACAAAATAAATCTGGATCTAAATAAATCATCAATGAGCTTTATGATGGGTTATGTATGTTTATATAATGATTTCTTATATTGTCACTTAATAATTTTCTTTATTAATATGTCATGTATATGACATGACAAGTTCCATGATGAACCAAATGAAGTAGAATTATTATTGCTATTGTAACATGTTTTCGGGAACACAAATATTTACATAATTTAATGGTATCAACTTATTTTTCATCACTATTATGTCAATCTTTTGTTTCTATATATCTATTTTCTATTCTTGTATATAATTATTATGTAAGTAATAGTCCATGCATTAGATTTTTTTTTAGATTTTCAAACACATGCTAAGGCCGCCATAATGATAGCCTAACAAGACAGATTAAGGTTGATTTCTCCTGCCAAAGTTATAATATATAGTTGACGAAAAAAAATAAAACTAAAAAATAATTAAATATGCATTGTAAGTGCTGCATTTACTAGTGTGTATGTGTGTTTGTACGAGTCATCATTATCATATGCTAAAATTGTCATGGAAGACGGGGCAAAAATTCAGATCACAGTTGTCTCATTTATAGTGGCCATTGATTTTTCATGCTACACAAAACCTGACCTTAATCGAGCTAGTGATAATACCGATTAAGGAAAGACATGAAACATAATGGTAATTATTATGATTTTATAAGGAAGCTGTTCTATAAATGAATTAGTTGCTTATAAGGATTGATTTGCTTGCATGATAAGTGTTACCAGTGTCATATTTCAAAGGTCGCTTCAGGCCATGGCAATTGAAATACATGATGGATTACGACAAACGACCTGTGGGGCTAAGATGGTGTGCATGTTATATCATATGGTGGCTATAGACAATGTACCTTTTGAGAACATGGAGGACAGGATCTTTTTAGCTTTATTGAAACAGACGTCGAGAAGCTTGTGAAGATGGGAGGGGTCCCTTACCATCTCCATAATGCCATGCTTTATCTGCTTTATGCCAACAACTCACGCATCCTTCGCCCACTGAACCTCTGCATCACTTGTAATAGCTACTTTGTACAATGGCAGCGTCAGATGTGCTGGGTAATATATGGTAATACCATGCAGTAATGTTGGGGTAAATACGAGGTTTGGTGGGTGAAAATGGAAAAACTTGCACGAGCGCGAATTCACTGCTTTTTTATGTGTTCGTTTTCCTATCTTCTAGTTGATGGTGATGAGTGGGCAAAATGTATCACTATCTATTAAGTTGTGGCCCAAAAATCCAAAATGCGTTAACTTTTCTGGCCCAAATAAACTCAACTTCCACTAGGTAAAAGATTGGAAAAAGGGAAAAAGAAAAACCTTGGCAATATGGATTTAGCCCGTAGGCAGGAATAATTTTTTTTTTTTCGATTAATGTGCATATCAATCTTTTATCTTTACAAAGAATATGTTATTACGAGAAAAATATAATAAGAAAAATAAAATTATTCAATCCTGTGCAAGGTTTGAGAACCTATGGCTGCCACAAGTTGATCCAATGAGAGGTTCTGATGGCCTAGAGAAGCTTGAGCAGTGCAGTGCTGCTCGTGGAATGTTAGCACTAGGTTTTTCGGATTCGTCATGCTGCTCATGCCTGATCTCGTTAAGCATTGCCACTACATCCTTCATGGTAGGTCTTTCCTCAGGAGATGGATTTACACAGAGCAGTGACACCCCGAGAACTTGTAGCATCTCTTGAGCCTGTGTTCCTGAGCTGAGTAACAATTCCTTATCTAAAATCGATGTAAACTCCCTTCTCTTTTCTCGTAGCTCTCTGTTCACCCAGGGAACGATATGTTCGTTGTCTGGGATCCTATTATCAGTTGGGTGCTTCTCTGTCAAAACCTCTAAGAGAACTATGCCAAAGCTGTACACATCACTCTTTTCTGTGATCTTCAAACTGTATCCATATTCTGCAAGAAGTAATGGAAACAATTTGAACATCTTACCCTGACTTTTCATGCAATAATTCTATTAGAACCTTCATTAGAAATGGAACAACCAAAATCTAGTTAGAGAAAAGTAACTAAAATAGGTGACTAACCGGGAGCCATGTATCCATAGGAACCTGTAATAGTGTTAGAAGCCACTGAGTAATCTGAAGAGTTGACCAGCTTTGCTAGTCCAAAATCTGCTAGAAAAGCCTCAAATTGTGGTCCAACCAGAATGTTGTTAGCCTTGATGTCTCGATGAACGATTGGTGGGATACAGTCATGGTGAAGATAAGCCAACCCCTGTCCTGCTCCTAATATGATCTTATACCTTGCATCCCAGTTCAGGAACTGCTTCTTCTCATGAAGCAGTTCAGCCAAACTCCCATTGCTTATATAGTCAAACAGGAGTAACCTAGTTTTCCCATTGTCACAGCATCCGAGTAATCTGACTATGTTTCGGTGCCTTATTGATCCTAGAGCTTGCACTTCTGCTGAAAACATGTCTCTCTCTGGAAACTCCAGGTTTTTTGCAGGCCAAAGCTTCTTCACAGCAATAACTTGATGAGCTGGAGTTTCAACACGGTATACCAAGCCGGAACCACCCTTCCCTATAATGTTTGAGTCCAATAGACTTGAGACGATGTCATTTATTGAGAAGTTGAGCTTCTGAAAGGGGGTGAAATGCCACTCCATGTCATTTTCTTCATCCCTTCTTCCGCAAGTGTTTCCATATATCCTCAGGAATAAAATGGTACCAATTCCGACAATTGAGACTATAGCAAGAACGCTAATGACAGTAGAAATGAGGAGATTCCTAGTGGATCTGACAGAATGGGAGTTCTCATTCAATTGACATTTGCTTCTTTTTATGCATAGATCTTGATTTCCCAGGTAAGCAGTGGCCGGAAGATTCAGGAAGAACTTCGTGTTAGGAAGCAGACCAGAGAAATTATTGTAGGACACGTTGAGAAATACCAAATTATTAAGATTCCCGAGCACTCCTAGACTTCCATTTAGCATATTATGGGACAGATCTAAGTTGGCAAGGTTGGATAGATTAGCAAAACTTGCTGGAATTGGTCCCGATAGAGAATTCCAACTCAAGTTTAACAGGATATCTAATCCGTGCAATTGACCGATCTCATATGGAATTGAACCAATCATTCTGTTGTTGCTTATATCCAGTAACTGTAAACCCTCGCATAATCCGAGCGACGGGGGGATGAAACCAGTTATGTTATTTCTGCTAAGCAACAGCTTATTTAAGGATATCAGCTTGCCAAAGTTCTCAGGAATCGTTCCTTCTATATGATTAAAGGATATATCTAATACATTGAGGCCTGTCAGGAACTCGAAGGAAGTAGGTATCGTGCCTCCAAGTTCATTTCCATGCAAATCAACCAACTCCAGCTCGGTACAGTTGCCAATTTCTGATGGAATGGTTCCAGTAAACTGATTATCTGCTAGTTCTAGGAAGCTTAAACTATAGAGCTGTCCAATCTCACTCGGAAGCTGTCCAGTAAGTCGGTTTGATCCAAGCCTCAAGCGTGTTAAACTAGTACAGCTACCAATGTTTGATGGAATTCCTCCAGATAACTCATTAGATATTAGCAACAATTGCGACAAGTTTTTGAGACCAAAGAGAGAACTCGGGATGGACCCTGTGAGGAAATTATGTGAAAGATCTAGATGTTCTAGGTCCTCACAGTTAGCAAGCTCATCAGGTATGCTTCCACTCAATTGATTATGCCATGCATAAAATAGAGATAGTTTCTTGAGTTTCCCAATACTCTGCGATATCTCCCCCGATAGTCCATTGTTATCCAATTCGAGTTGCTTCAAGTTGGAAAAGGTGCCTATAAAACTTGGAATTGTCCCAGAAATTTTATTCTCTGAAAGAAGAAGCTCCTCCAGGGCAACTAATTTGGCAAGAGAAGGAGGAATCTCACCATTTAGGGAGTTCACAGAAAAGTCAATAACAAGCAAACTTGAGCAATTTCCTATTGCATTAGGAATTCTCCCACTCAGATTGTTCTGCCACACCAGGATCCTCTGAAGATTCTTGAGCAATCCTAATTCATCAGGAATTGAGCCTGAAATTTTATTCTGATAGAGAAACAGATTTTCCAGGGCGGAACAATTGCTTATTCCTGGTGGAATATCTCCTGTGAGATTCGCAGTGTATATAGAAAGAGTCTTCAGCTTCTTCAGTTGTCCTAAGGTCTCGGGAATCTTTCCTGAAATGCCGGTATCTGCCAGTCCCAGAAAGACAAGCTCTTTACAGTTAGATATTTCCACAGGGATCTCTCCAGAAATTCCTGCATTCCCACCAGCTCGAAATGTTTCCAAATTCTGCAACTTACCCATTTCTGCTGGAATCCTTCCAGACAGCTGATTATCGAACAGCTCGAACTGGCGCAGCTTCAACAACTTACCAATTTCACTAGGAATTTCTCCGGTTAACAAGTTACTACTCAATGAAAAGACTTCTAGTCGCGATAATTTCCCTATATCAGCCGGAATCGTTCCTCTTAGAGCGTTGAAACTGAGATCCAATGTGACAAGTGACGATAAATTACTGATGGAAGATGGGATTTCCCCTGTCAAATTTGCATCTCTAATGACAAGTGAAGTGAGATGCCTCATTGAAAGAAGCTGAACAGGGAAGCCGGTTGGGATATGGATTGAGGATATAGCGATTTCCGTAACGAAACCGTCACTCGAACAATTGATGTAATCCCATTTGCATGGATTCTGGTGGCTTATATCCCATGAAGAGAAGAAGGTGGAAGATGGAGAAGAATTAAAGTTTGAAAGCCATGAGAGAAGAGAGAGGCCTTCTTGATTCAAGGCAGAAATAGCTGGAAACAGCAAAATGTTAAGAAACAAGAGGAATACATTGACTGCATTGGCGGACATGATGGTGATGAAGTAAGCTAATCTGCAAATAAGGAAAAAAAGAAAGAAAAAGAAAAACTTCTGCTACTGTTCTATCTCATTTCATGTGTCAAAACTTGGAGTATGCTTTGGTTTGGTATGATATCATGGTGAAAGTTGTTTTATCACTAATGGTGGGTTATTGAAATGCTCTCTTGCAGTAGCTCTTGCTTCCATCCAAAATTTATTGAAAAGAAGTAGGATCTGTAATATCCCAATCACGGAGCCAAAGGGGAAGCCCATTGGTAACATGGCTTGGTTGTACTGAAATGGATTGACAGCTAAAGACAAACAAGTGCAAATCATGCTTTATGGGTAAACAGTGGACTAAAAGGTAAAGTAAATCTATGCGGACCAGTGTACTTGATAGTAAAAAAGTTCATACATATGAAATCTCGTACGCCACTACTGACGAAAGCAGGCAAAAATTGCTCTAGATCATGTTTATTTGAAGGCTCCTTGATACAATCATCTCGATGCGATTAGCGACCTGCGTCAAGTACCGGATACCATTGTATCTCCCCGTGGAAAAAAAAAAAAAAAACAGCACACCTATGATGTATCTATTTCAGACATAAGAATGCAGTTTCATTCGTGGTCCTATTGTCGAGTGTCGACCAATTTCTTATATGTTGTACCTTTGTTGGATATTATTTAAGTAAACTACTTATCTATCTATCTATTGTTCCTTTTAGAAAAGTCTTATGTCTAAACTTCTACAAATGAAAAGTTGTCCTATTTAGAATCACTAATTATTAGATAAATTGTGGATATATCATTTTCTACTTGCTTTATATATATATATATATATATAAACATATATATTTAAATATATGTGTTTAAATCCTATTTATTATCTTTGCATTTTGATAAAATAATTAAAAAATACTAGGTTACTTTTATCTTATTTTCTAAGGGTAGAATAGCTATATCGACGACCAATGCAGCTTTTTGAGAATTCGGGTCTGAATAAAATAAAGATGCTAAGTGCGTAGGGGAAAAATAGAAAAATATTTATGCAATTTATATGATTTGTAAACATAGAGAGTGAATTTCCAACCCCCCACCCTTTTACTTTCGTATTGCCATTAGCCTTTTGGTTGTAAGTTACCATTTTTTCCCCCTTGATTTCAAGTTCAGTTAGTTGAAGGCGGGTCGGAAACTCGGAGTAGATCTTCCATATTTTATATTAATAATAGGGATAATGTGAAAATTACTATTTGCAAAAATTTCATAGAAAATTATGCCAATGCTATTTGGATTACAAAATTTAGAAAATACTATTGCTTAGTTTCAAATTTTTAAGGAACTTTCTCATTTTTTATTTTCATGGTTTATCAATATATATTTCAATTTTGCAACTTAATTTTGAAATTGTAAAAATTATACCTAATTGAACTTTTACATATAAAATATTTTATAACTGAAGTTGAAATTCGATAAAAATCATACTTATTTGAATTTTTACTGGTTAAGTTCACTATCTTCATATTATAAAGTTGGTAAAGAAAATATAAGTGAGATATAAGATGGTAAATTTAATAATAAAATTTTAGAGTAAGATAGTAAATACTAAGATAATTGTAGCCTAGTGATTTGGACATTAGTTTCTTAATTGAGATGGATTAGATTCAAATTCCTCTTCATTAATTATAATATATAATTTGCAGGAAAAAAAAAAAACCTTTAAATTTAAAACAACGTATACCTGCTATCTCTTAATTAACATGTCACTTAGTGAATAGGACAAAGTAGCTCAAAAAGAGCATGGAGGGAGAGTGGACAATTCACTAGCATTCCTGTTTGATATCACTACTACGGTATGGTCTCGTGATATCCTGTGAATCCAGATAGACCTTACTTCAAGGGGAAATAATATATTTAATTGACAAGTCACTTGCCTTATTTATGATAGATTCATATGCACGTTTTGAAAAGCAAACATAATTACCGTTAACCAAAACCAAAAAGGAGTTTCTTCTTTCTTTTGGGACTTTGGTAGTTTGATCTGACATCTTTTTATCTCAACCTATTCTTGTGAACCTTCTTTTTAGGTTCGCAAAGTATAGCTAAGTGCTCCAAGCAAAATAAAGAATGTTAGTTCAATATAAAGTATATTTTATTTAAGAGGACCATATGAGTTTTACATTGATTAAAATGTTGTAAAGTGTACATATTAGAAATTTCGCTTAAAGTCCAAGTATTTCCTTACTTTAGGTACTTCTTTTTATAATTTTTTCTCCTTCCATCTAATGAACCTTGTGAGTCAAAATAACAATCCATTAATTTTCATTAAGAAATGTATGAGGATAATCTTCTCGGTGTCCCTCACATTCAAGCCCCATAATATCATGTTTTAGATAACCTTAGAAAAGTCTTGATTTGATAATACATCAAGAGACATTGGAGGAGGAACAAACAATTTCAACAATTATTTAACACTTGTAACAGTTGAAAGAGTTTAAATCATCAACTCGACTATTCTTTACTAGAAACTAAGCATCTTTTTCTAATTAAGTGTTTAATTATTGAGAGTAGAACTTCAACAATACTAATGTGCTCGTATAAATATACAAGAAAGAAGATTGAATCATTCTTATTACTTTAAATTAGATAGTTAATAAAAACACCCTATAATATGATGTAAACCTTAGAAATAAAATATAGAATAGATAGGTAAAAGTTATAAAAAGATAATTGAATGAGATTGAAAAAGTAATAAATTTGGTTAACTATATGACTAAAGCTAGCCGACCATATATAAGTTGATCATCCTATTTCTCCATGTTAATTGCTCAACTAAGTGTGGAAATCATAATTTAGATTAATTCAAATTATATAATTGGAACGATTAAATATTTAAATTACTTAAATAACTCATTAAAATTAGAATAAACTTACTACAAGAAAAATAAATTAAAAAGAATAATAGAATGAGTGCTTAACTTATTATTATGGGAAATCATGAGGATGAAGACCAAGTTACGGTTGTTTAGGAAATAAAGATAAGCAGCCATACTATTGTTTGCCCGATGTGTTTGTGGGATTAGTGCTAAATGAATCTAATAACTATCTGGCCTTTGATTGATTAATTGCTTGTTGTTGTGCTTGAGCCTACACTAGGGATACCAAAAGTGTCTATCGTAGATTGGGTTTTCGTGTTGTCTTTTGAGGGTTGAGCATTCATAATAATGCAGTTTATGGTTTAGGTATTGAGGCTACTATGTAGAGAGGTAATTCATTGATATGGTGGAAAGGGTTGTTGATATTGGTTAGAAAATCTAGACAGAATCTGTAAATGGGTCAGACTAATGGTTTTGGACACTATTTTGGACAGTAATAGTAGACTAAGCTATCGACTAGCTCATAGGGGCTGTGAATCCAATATGAAACAAATAATGATAAGAGTGATTGGATGTGATGGCTGTTGCATGTTATCATTTGTTTTGGGTGATTGGTTTTGCAGATCCTCACATGTTGTTTCGGTTAAGGAGTATTGTTTGTATGAGTCAAATAACAATATACTTTGGGGTGTTTTAGATCTTTATAAAACTTGATTTACTTTTTATTTTGCCAAATATTTAAAATAGGCAATTCACATAAAAATAAGTATACAACTTCATACTCTTTATCTTTCACTCATTATCATTGTGTCATATAATGTCATGATCACCTCTCATAAGATGGGTTTAAATTTACAAACATCATGATAATTTTTTTTACAAAATATACTTATTGTAGATAGCAACCCTTAAGGGATATTCTTCATCGGCATAACTTATGACTTAGCAAGGCATCATCGCATACTCATAAAATGAATAAAGTTTTATTGTTGAATTTGATGTTTCATCACAATACTAATGATAAATGACTTTTATGTATGAGTTAAAAAGGCAAAATAATAATAATAATGTGCTGCAAATTGGATGATTGTAATACAGGTTTGTTTACGATTAACGAGGACATGGCAGGATCATCGAAAGATACGAGGGAATGTGTCCAACGATAGTACTGTAATTTGAAAATCCATTATCTACTACTCACCAATCTACTTATTATTATATGTGGTACATGGTTAAGCTTAAAAATCCGATTTACTCCTATGAAGAGGACAATGAAAAGAATGAAGGAAATAATAAGAAACAGACAACTACAAAAGGGCAAAATAAAGGAAAATGACATTTCATTGGTGTCGGCATAGAGCAAATCTCTCAAAGTGATTTGAAGGTGGACAGGAATTGGATATAAGTTAGAAGAACTATGAGGTCGATTTTGGATTGGTTTGTGGTAAGGTGGGGGCAAGTGATATCCCAACCGTAACTAGTGGAGAGCTCCAATCCTTTCAACCAAAAAAAAAAAAAAAAAAGAAAAAAAGGAAAAGCCACCTTGCCTTTGCATTGTTGTTGTGATACTGACTCTTCATCTTGCCCAGCGATCCAAAATGGGGAAGACAAGATAATACATCATGTCGTGATTGTCAGCTCCTATTGCTAAAACCGAAGAAATCTATACAACGAATCAAAGCAATCTTTACCCACACGTTCGGTCGACTCGATATATGGGGGAAGAATCCAATCTACTTATATTCCTTAGCCAATGCCTAATCCAATGATTAATATGTGGAATAATCACTTCATATCAGGGGAAAAAAATCCTTGCTATGCAAAAAATATCCCTCTTCCTTATTTCACTTACATTAAAATACCCATATGTATCACTGCCTAAATGCAAGGTACCTCTTAATATGCAAGCAAGTTGGATTCTATAAAATAGCTAATCCAAAAAAAAAAAAAAAAAACAATAACAATAGGGTTCCGAATGAATTTTTTACGATGTTTTTTTAACCTTATAAGTTTATGACGCATTTAGCAACACTGGTATGTGAGCCTATTACACACAATGTCTTAGATACAATAGGGACAAAAAAGTAATTTCAAATGATCCTAATAGTTTTTCAAGATGTTTATTTTTGTCATTGGAATATGTGATTGACGTTTACTTTGTTTTGTGTTTTGCTCAAATCCTTTAGTTATTAGGATATTTATTCTTTATCACAGGAATCTAAATTTTAAAGTATTTTAATTAAATTTATCTTAATTCATGAGATATTTGTAACTACCATATATAAATTTACAGTTGGATATTCAAGAACGCTTTAAAATATCCTAAAATATCTAAGATGAGTTCCCAGATACTTATGGTAGAGTTCTGAGTCTCTGACTCAGGATGCTGTCCTATGCTGTCCTAAACTTGCTCAATTGCATCATTAGCACCACCTCTTATACCATGAATCCAGCGGTGCAACTTGAACCGCGAACCTCGAAAGCCACCTAGACACAAGCTGCAAACCCAGACAACTACCTAGACTACAAACCCATACCCATGAATCATACCAAGTCTGCCCGAAGTAGGCCCAACGAATGAACCTTTATGGGCTAAATATATCGACTTTTATCCTATTACTTGATTCGTAAATAATTAGGCTTTAGACACTTGCTATGAAATAACGTAAGGAAGATATAAATTGTTCATATATGATACATCAACTATTACATAACATCATCTTGTCATTTCACTTTAATCAACGATGATGTATCCGTATCGACCCAAATTTCATGAGCATTGCCTATAAACTTTCAATAGAAACCAAACACTATGAAAATTAGAATGTCCAACAAGAAGGTTTACTTTTTTCTTTTTTCTTTTTTTTTTAAATATCATCCCATCTTGGGAGCTTCTCAGTTAGAGTGCTAGTTTCATTTTGAGATTGCATAGGAATTCTTTCAGGTTAATGTCACCCGTCTTTATCTAGAAAATGTATCTGTTTTTGGATTAAATCTTTAGATGTCCATTTCTTTGATGTGCCTTGACAGTATTTTGTGTAGTTGTATTTTAGTATGCTTCAATCAATCAAATTCAGTTAAAAGGAAAATAAATAAATAAATAAGAGAGAGATACTTCATTTTCCAATGGTTGTATCTGGCCTTATGGGCGATCTTTGCCTTCCTCAACCTTAGCCTGAAAAATAATGGGTTCAATGAATTTGTCCAACCTATAGGTTTGTCCATCATCGGCCCACTGGGTGTCATGCCCAATCATCCGCTCTTGCATTAAAGAAGATATTGATAAATTAAGGTAATTATTTAAGGCAAAGACAAGTGCTTTGCATGTTGTCATAAAAAGTCTGCTTTCAATGCTGAGTCTGGAATTTCTCCAATAATGTCATCTATTTATTTGTCTCGCTTTCATCTTTCCCAACTCGTATGTGCGCCATATATTAATAAAATAGAAATAGCTCATGCTTATCCACATATTATGGTGCTGCAAATGTTTATCTACATATTTATTTGGGTGTTTAACTATTAAAGGCATATTTGTTATTTATTATGAGTAATTCCGTGACAACTAACCTATAGCAATGTCACATGACATTGACATGCGATGTTGGTGCTTAGATGTAATTGGTCACTGATGATGAGGGTTTGCCAAGATTATGTTAATCTTAGAAAGATTAATAATCAAGGGTGCACCCAATGTAGACATAGGCATAACATCAGTGAGTATGCTAATACAGGTTATACTCGCCAACCAAACTAGGTTTAGGAAAGATACATGTGGGAAGCTCTAATCAATGGGTTATAAATAATAATCCAATTATTAGAGAATGCTGCATTTAGGTTTCATTGATTTCTTCCACCATGAACTAGTACGATTCATGTTTAGACCTGCAATCATCGTTTCTTATTATGTGACTTTGATGCTTTGATATTAGTCATGACTTATCCTTAGGTTATTATAGAGCTAGCAATTTAGTAAAGCGTGGAATACTCATGAGTGGTAGTGAGTAGACAAAGAAGGGATTATTCATCTCTTTTATTATTATTATTATTTTTAAGGGTTTGTATATTCTACACCATTTTGATTTGCATATGTCTACTGTATATGCAACTGGTGTAAGTTGTTTAAGTGAATCAAATAAAGAGTCAAAATCGTGATAAGTGGGCTTATGGATATGTTAAGCAAAAAGAACTATGGATTTATTTAAATAGCTAGTGTCTTAATCAATGAACTATGCTATGTTAAGTTGAAAGGCCCAAGCTTACTTATTTTGCCAAAGGCTTTAACAGATCATAGTGCATATAAGGGGGTTTATGCATATGTTTGTTTTCTTTATCAATTTATGGATATGTTTGTTTGCTCAGTTGATTCGATTGAAGTGCCATGGGCTTGTAAATTAATGAATATATATATATATATATATATATATATAATCTTCTATCTACCAATGGTGTATGTAAATGTTCATAAATTGTTATACGATATGTCGTCGTGAATGATTAATAAAGCCTTTGGGTTTATGTAATAAATTAGCATTTCCTTTGAGTTTTAGTTTTACATAGGGCTTTCTTGTCCTTTGTACGGACTGAGCACCAAAATTGTTTGTAAATTATTTTCCTTTCCCAAAGTTTGTAATATTAGAAAAATAGGCTCAAATAGATTGGAGTATGATAAATGAAGCATGAAGCCTAAACTTAGAGAAATTATTGAAAGCCCATAAGTTAAAACCTTTGTACAACATGAGGTTAGATTAAGCTTAAGCCCATTCCACAAGTTAGGTATAACCCACGATTAGTGTACATTTTACTCTTATGCATACATGCATAAAAAGCATATCCAATACACTTGCTTTAGTAACCAAAGATGTCGTATTATTGATGATGCCTTTGCCATAGGTACGTATGGACTTGACCATAGTAGCATATGATTCATATTATAGTAAGATTCAAATTAATCAATCGAACCCTTTTTCCAAAAAAATAATTAATTAATTAATTGACTCATTAGGCCTCCATACTTAGTCATTATGACTAGTGGGCTCATAGTAGAAGATTGTGTAAGCTGATTGGTATGCGTCTGGTGTTGGTGAAAAGCCAACCTCAAAACTTTTTCCAAGAGTGTCACTTGCAATTGGTGAGGTTTGATCGGCTTAACAAAACTCATAATTTATAGATTCGTTCAACATCCAAGTTTAGATATCATTGTTTATAGATCTTAGAACTACTGAAGGAACCTTTAATAGGGCTTCCCCAATTCATGAATTAAAGATAATGAGCTTGAATAAATTAATAAGAGGAGGCTTACATGTAGAAGACCGTTAGTTGGAATCAAACTCAGGTTTTAAACTCTATTATATCTTGTGGAAAATGTCAAGCCCTAATCTTCACTCATAAATAAATGATTTTCAATGAGGTTCACTTGTCGGCCCATAAAACAAAAAAAAAAAAAATGAGATAGACTTCTTAAATGATGCAAACTTTTGAGAAACCATCATGTATGTATCATCTTATAGAAGGAAAGGAAGATTGTACATTCTTGAGGACAAAATCTCTAGTAAGTCCCAGTTTTATAACTCCTCATGTAAAGAAGTGAGTCTACAACATGTATGAAGTTAGTTTGCCAAATGTTGCGAGTTCTCTATCAAACTTTATGGGTTGAAGTAGAATGCAAATAGCAAGAGAGAATAAATCTTTAGTTCAAGTAAATCTACAAAGGAAAACAAGGGTAAAATTTCTTTTGACACTTCCTAACCATTGCTTACGTGTAAGACGTCGAAAAGGATCTAAGGTAATTTTCCATATGCCAAATTGTAGGTTGCATGATATGGCTAAAAAACTAAGTACCTAGGGAGGAGAACAATGTCACCATTGTTATCATTCTAACATCTTATTGGAATCTTTCCAAATTGTAGTGTTAACATGTACTATAAGGATAATTTCTAGTAGGTCTATTCAGTATTCTTTTCATGACAATGAAGGACTTTATATGTAGAGGTGTCCAAGTGGGTTAAATGGGTTAACCCAGTTCAATTCATTTTGGCTCGCGAGTTAAATGGGCCAATTAATTTTGATCCACTTTATAAATTGGCTCAACCCAACCTACTTTAGCTCGCGAGTTAAACGAGCTAACCTACTAATTTTTTAATAGAATTAATAAGTTACAAAAAATTAAAAATACACATAATAAGTGCATTTAAAAAAGGGGCTAGAATTTTACTAGAGAGTAGTAAAAGAGGAACAAGGAACATGGACTATGCCTAAAGTCATAATGTTTCGTTATATTAAACTCGTTATTTTTATTGTTTTATTTTGATCAACGTCAAATTGTTATATAAGGTCTAATATAATTTTTGAGAATCGATGATTAAAGCTCAGTTTTAAGAAGATTAAGCCACAGAAGACAAATATAGTCGTTAGTCCTTTTATATGATTTTAATGGAATAAAATAAAAAGACATCCAAGGATTATGATGTTTTACTTCTTTAAGGAGTTATCCTAATGGAAAAACTTTGGAGAAACGAACCGATCTCCTATTAGAAAACAGACTACAACGGCTTAGAAAACCCGAAAAAATAGTATGTGTATGTCATTATCATGTCACGTATGTACTGTCACTAATGTATCGTGTTAATCCGATTTTTTTTAACAAAAAAAAAAGGGCCAACCCAACCTGTTATAACCTATGGGTTAAATGGGTTAGGGCAAAAAGGCCCGCTTTCAAACGAGCTAAAAAAATGTAACTCAAAACCACTTTAAAAATAGGTTAAACGGGTTGATTTACGGCCCAAAACTCGTTTACACACCTTTACTTATATGGATAAAGGGCTTCTAGCTCCAAACCCTAAGTCAGTAAGGCCAATATGGAGAAGGTTACTTCCAAATGAGTGGGTGATCGAGAAGTTTTAAACAAGCTAAGTTTTAGTGTGATCAATGATCATTTAAGGGGAACAAGAATTGAAATAAAGAAAAGTCATTAAGAAAAAGGAATTACTCCAAAGACTAGAAACTTAGCTAGAAAAGGTAGATAGCAAGTGAATATTTTACTAAGTAGAATAAGAGGAAGTCAAGCATCTTTTGCAAGGCTTGTAGAATTACTGCTTAAAGAGGTACTTATCTAATCCTAGTGGTTGATCTTAGCTGGAGCTATTTTTCTTTATTGTTATTATTATTATTTGTGAAAAACTATTTCTAATTTCTAGATCATGTCTTATTTCTTCTATTAGATCACTTGATCAATCTTAATGCATTGTGATAATTAATCCAAAAATATATTAGAACTTTTGGATTGATTCCTCGACCCATTAAATGAGCACTAACCATGACTTGACAAATCATATATGATAGAATTTCAAGAGTGTAAGCTCCGATAACAAATGTCTATAAAAGAAGAGGAAAGGGAAAGGGAGTTGGTGAGGGTACTATAGAGTAGTGCTTTATGGGTGGTGTAGTAGAGTTGTATAGGTGGTGTAGGTGTGTGTTGTGTTGTAGTATAGTAGTGTAAGGGTAGTAGAACTGTAGTTGGAATAGCAATTGTTGATGTGGTAAGCAATTAAGTTGCTGATAGCTAATGTGGTATGAGGAAAAGAATCTAGAATATTCTAAAGGAAAGTATAAATACCAAGACAAATGAGTGTAGCAATTAGACAATAAAGAACCTTAGAGAATACACTTGAAGTAGAGCTGAGTGCAATGCTTAGGTACCAAATGTGAACCCTAATTGCTGATTAAGTTTCTAATTTCTAATTGAAATTATGATTTCTATCATGCTATTATTTGAGTCATGAAGCCTAGAAAAGGTGGATCTCATGGACATTCTAGAAGTTCAATTTCAAATTAAATTATGAAACTTGTTTGTATATTAATGCTGACTATAGTTTACGACTAGTTTAAGGTTTCCTTATAGGATGAAAGGCCAAGAGTTTTGAGAACTAAATCATTTATTACCCTCCTTCATGTTGACTTTAGTTTTTCCTTCGACCAAAAATTGTTAATAGATATTTTCTAACCTAGTTTTTTACCCTAAATTGAATCTAACACAAGATAGACCTAAATTTACGCTAAAACTAAACAAAACAATTCAAGATAAGTTTTTTTTTTCAAACTAACTAAGACATTTTCAAAATTGTGAATTTGCTGAATTTATTGAAGGAGTAAATTACAAATTTAACTATGTGCAAAACATTTGTCAATGAGCAATAATTGTATCTTGTTTGAATTGGTTATTTGTGTATAATAGATATATAAAACAATGTCTAGCCTTTAAATGATTAATGAGTATTGATTGTGCTTATGCCAAGGCCGGTAATTGGTTGGATAGGTAGGCCATGAGTTAGGTCTTAGTCCCCTATTATGGATAAGATATTTAAGATGAAGTAGCTTATAGTTGCCCACCAATGCTACATCAATTGTAGATGCATGGGTTATCAATATGGTAAAATCGTGGCTAATATGAGTAGGTACATCTAGAAAAAAGCTACCTATATGTTGCAATAATAAGATAGGAGAAAAATATGGATAGAGTTAATCAATTAGACAATTACTAGTTGATACTTTATACTAGGGATGAAATCCATTATGAGACAAATTTTGTATTAATGTATTTGAATATCTCTACTCTCTAAATATCACAATTATTGGATTTATGTAGGACGCTGGGTTGTTTGTGTTTGTAGCTTCACCCAAATAACCACTTGACTAGTACTATGAATGTTGTTTGCCTTTGATGATGCACTTGGATAGATTTTAGGTATATGCATTTGTCATGTTTGCAATCATCAATGAAGTAGCTATTTGCTACGCTGTACAGTTTAATTCTGTTTTTTGAGGGACCTGTTTTAAAATATTTCAACTTATTAATAACTAATTTTGGTAAAAAAAAATTATTAAAAACTCATGAATAAGACATGTTTTCTATATTTCGTATACCTTATCACCAGGCAATAAAGATGGGGCAGATTATTAGGCCAGATAAAATATGTTACGCTATTGATGGTCCATGCGAAATCATTCAACCACTCTAATAAAATGGTTTTAAATATCAAATACTGCGCTACTTTATGCGATTTTAGAAGGCATCATTTGAGGATAAAATGATAGCTTGGACAGAGAGATTACGGCGAGATGACATGCGAAAGAATCACGGCAAACTATGGTTAAGTCCAAAATAAGAAAAGACGGGCATCAACATAATATGTCAAATAAAGAGCTAGATCCGCTAAGTCTTAAATATAGGAGCAGATTAGAGCTTAATATAATTCAAAATCTTTGTTCTCGATAAAAAAAGTATTAATCTTTTTTCGTGGTAGAGGTGTAAGACTTCTTATCTTCCATTTCAATTGTCCTTCATAATTAACGCCGGAACATAATTATCTTTTCAAATATTTCGTAAGTCTTTTCAGGAGAAAACCTATCGCACACATCGACCCAATTTTGTTGCCACCATGGAAGTTCCATTTAATAAAAAATCTGGGATGTAATTAAAAAAAGAAAAGGAAAAAAAAAAAAGTAACTAAAAGAAAAGAAAAAACAGTAGGGGTAAATATTGAGCTTTCTTATTGTAGCATCAGAATTTTATATTTGTATCATATTGCCCCATGAACTATAAATCGATTTTCATGGAGAAGTGTAATGTTTTCTCGCTAAGGAGATAAATTAGATAAACTATATAATATAAAATCCAAGTAAAAAAAAAACAAATCAAAATAAAGTGAAGAATCTCTCCTACTGGGAGCCAACTCTTGTATTTTGAATTAGTCCTATATAATAATTAAAAAGAAAAAAAAAGAAAACCTTAACTCGTCGAAAGATCAAACTAACTCCATCCATCAGAGGTGAGTTTAGTCTGATCATCCAATAAGACTGCTTGAATCTCCTGTAACTGCAACATACACTGCCACGTGGAATGATCCCATGACGCGTCATCGTACCAGGTCATATCTTCACCCAGTTTCTCATCACTATCATTTCCTCCTAGCAAACCCTGCAACTCAAAACCTTGCAGCTCATGGCTCTCCTCCACGAAATCATGTGAATTGCCCTCCAGCCTCACGTGAGGCAGCTCCGGCGTGCTCGTGTCGGACGCCGATGCCATATGACCACTCGACGCCGAAGCTTCACCGGAGTTCTGATTCAAGTAGTTCGCGAAAATCACTGCCAGGTCAATGTTAGAGGGTTCTGCAGCAGACACACCGCTATTATTACCACCATGCTGCAGGGAGTCGGGATCGTTTGAAGAGGAATCCGAGGATGGACTGGGGTGAGTTACGGCTGCTCTCGTGGCAGCCTTTAAACGGCGGTTCTTGCGGCAGCCACCGCCAACGGGGACGTTGCGGAGGGAGCCACCTTTAGTCCAGTACCTTCTACAGCCCTTGCAGAAGTACCTGGGCTGAGAAAAGCTGTAGTTATTGTAGTAACAGAACTTGGTGTTGGGAGATGCACAACGAGGACATGTCGGTGCTGTTTCGAGAGTTGCTCTCCATTGTGGTCTGGTGTTGGTACTGTCCATTGTCATGTGCAACGTCTGCATTTTGTGATATCTATTCTATCACTCAACAGAAATGTGAACATGTATGAGGCACGCGGAAGAGCTGATATGTGTGTGTCTATATATAGTGAGAGAGAAAGAGATGTAGGAGGGAGAAATACAGGGGAAGTTTGAGAGTGGGTGCGTGGTATTTAATGGCAGTGAGTGTAGGGAAGGGCATGTGTCATGTGTAAACGGGGTGGGAGTGGGTGTGGGGTCAACAGTCGATAACACAAAACGTGGTCGGCTGCGAGTTGCCAGCCGTATGAGCCAAGAAAGCTCTTACGTGCCATGGTGATTGCCACATGAATCATCTCTTCTCGATGACTTTGTGCTTGTGCATTCATTTCATTCGCACTTCATGAGATTACAGTTCTTAATTACTATTAATTTTACTAAGCATACAGTAGCTCAACCAAAAAACCAAAAAGGATAAAGAAAAGAAAGTGTGGTAACATATTGCAAATAATTAATTTTCTTTCGTTTATTGATCTTTTTATGAGACGTATCAATTTCAATTCTCCCCTTACTTTGAAATTGTAAGGATGTAACTAGGATAAATTTAAGACAAGTTTTATAAAACACGAACTTAGGATGTGACACTTTTTAAAACCTTATAAAAATCTTATGAAGTTTTATTCTTTACTTTTACAACTCAATCCTATAGGATTCTTAACTTTAGAAGAGTGAGTTTTCAAAAGATTCAGATAAGATTAAAAAAAAGTAGAGTAAAAACAAGTTAAGTTAAGTATGATTAATATTATATTTATTAATTTATATAATAATAAAAATTGAGGTTAAATATATTGTATAATATAAAACTTGTATAAAATATATATAATTCATAAGTTAAGAGTAAATATTTTTATTAATATATATTTATTTTTACTAGATAGAATTTCTCATCAAGTGTTTTTGTGACCTTAAAATTCGATCCTAAATCTTACAGGATTTTATAAGGTTTTTATCAGATTTAATAGGTTATGTATCTTTTAACAACTCATCCCGTTACATTCTTACAAAATTGTAATATGTAGTTAGCTCAAATAAAAATAAAAAGATAGATGAAATAAATATAAAATGTATTAAGCTTGGATAATTATTGTAAATTGCAATCACTAGATTAAGTTCCTCAATAGTCACTATGAACAACATATTATGTGGGTACAGTTTAAATTCATTTCCTATCAAACTTTAATCTAATTTATCTATTTTCCATGGATTAACATATATTTGTAATGTCCTACCTCTCTAAATAGGAAAATAATTTTAAACAATTTCAAATCTCGAATTAAATGCATGTTAAATTGATAATTTCAGAAATGGATAGTTTACATTTTTATCTCCTTAATTCCATTAGTATATAAAATAATAGTCAAAATTATTTTAATTTTTGACTTATCTAATAGAAACTCTCTTACTTCTTCTTATTATGAAAAAGTTTCTATATTTCATTTTTCTGAAATGTTTTTTCTTTCTTCTTGGAGGACATATACATTCCTAATTGGACCGCTTACACTTGATTAATAAATATAATTTCTTACACATATCATAAAAACATTATTTCCTCCAATATAATCTTTTATCAATTTTTTTTTTTCCTTACTTCTCAAGGGCTCTTCGCCGTGGAAAGTGATCACCCTCTTGCTCTTTACGCTCCGCGACGTTTAGCCTACTTTATTTGGATATGCTCTTCCTCTTTTCGCTTTCCGTACTTATTATTAAGGTGTGGCTTGGCTATTACGAAACTAGGTGTTACATCACCAGCATGAAACGTCTTTCACTGCCTTACGTGGAGCTTCTATATTGGATACATCTGAGAGTGATTGATTTTGATAGGTCAAAGCCACGTAGTTGTCACTCTTTGTTTTCTGAGTGCCCAGGTTCATCATGACCCAGCGCTTGTTTTGGACTTTAACCGTGTGGAGTTGTATCTTACCAGATCATCCAATGCAAGATTTCATGATGTCACATGCCTTCCTTTTATATAATCTCATCTATAAGCAATAGCTAAATAATACAGTAGTATAAGGACCGCTGCATTACAGTGGGGATGCATACTTCCCTCTTTTTTTTTTTTTTTTCTTTGTTTCATCCAATTTTATGGATAATATCATACATGAAAAGCATAGAATTTACCTATTAGTAATACTATCCATTGATAAATGTAACATATAAAAAGTTAATCTATATATGGGACTACTTTTTTATGTGGTTCATCTTCAAATGAGAGTTTTATTAAAATAAATCACTCTTATTTTTATCTACTTTTTTGCTCAATTTTATATGGAAAAGCATTGAAAACTTTATGTTTATTTTTTATTGGTATTGATTGAGGTTGGAGATAGCCCACATAAATAATAAATATATTTTGATTGAGGTTGGAGACAACCTACACAAATAAAAAATATATGCTTAAAGGGCCATCGGAGATAATTTCGTTATAGTCATTTTGATACTTAAGTTAGAGAGAGCTTAAGTTTAAAAGAAGGTAATATGAGTTAGAGAGAGAGTATGGATCCCTTTACATGTGGAACTCCTCATATTTATAGAGGTGGTTGGTAAAACTTATGCACAAAGTGGATCGTATCTCCAAAATACACTTGATCATATTTCCAAGATACAATTTAGATTTGGTGGGTAAAGATCTCCAGTTAGTATGTTTCTAATCTTGAACTTTTCTAATCTAGGTTAACTATTCATGCCTTATACTTTCTTTATCCTGTGAATAAGGCCTGCACTTTGTAAGCTTATGGCCTAATCTCTAAAGGCTAGAAAATGATAAAGGCTTTACTGACATCTTTAGATTAGGTCAGACATGCCATTAGAAGTTAAGTTTAAGTTTTGGGAAAGTTGTCCATGATGGTAACACCTTGACTTGGGTCATGATGAGGTCTCTTGAGCTTTGAAAGGCTTGACTAAGGCTTTACATAGGTTATTCATAGGTTTCTAGGCTCAACCTATGCTCTATTGAGGTTGACTTCGGCTTAAAGACACACTTCTAAAATAGCATCCATACTTGTCCCTAACTCTTGTTAGTGATGGGTTGATGGGCAAAGTTTGTGGATTTTGCAAACGTAGACAATTTTTATATGTTTTAGTTATATTTATCACACGTCACGTAAAATAGATTATTGATAACATTTATACTTAAGAAATAAATATGTTATTATATAATTTGATTTGTGATGATATTTTAATAAAAAAATGTGGCAACAATTTAATTCAAAAACTATGGCCAAATTTTTTCTTTTAATGATCCACATTTTACTGCCCTTATTAAAAAAACAAACCTTCTTGACTAAAACCCAGAAAAACCTTAATGCTATTGAGCTATTCTTACCTCTCTCTCTCTCTCTCTCTCTCTCTCTCCTTCTTCTTCTTCTTTTTATAATGCTAAACTTTTTCTACTAAATCAAATTAGCTTTGACAACTCCATTTTCTTGTAATTTTTTTCTCTTTCCTTTGCACTATTCACACAATATCCATCATTGTTCTCAACACTTATCTTCCTCTTTACTTCAAATGAACAAACCTTTAACCCTTAATCAAATGGTCTTCCTTTTAATGCATTGCTCTATAGCGTCTTTCATCAACATCCTACTACCTAGGGGATGTGTTTAGAATACCACCAAGTCTTCATGATGGAATCATCATTGAGTTACATCTACATTTTGATCAAGCAATAGTCTCTCCCTCTCTTAATACGCCATACTTCATGTTTTTGTAAGATTTCATAAATTGATGAGTTAAGTTAATGAATTAGTGGCTTAAATTTATAAACTTTTTGTCATATTTATTTTGAACAATGATTAGGGCTTTAAGACTGTAAAGAAGGGATAAGATAGATAATGTAAGGTTAGAGTTTTATTGAGTTAATTGAGTTAGGATTTCTCTAAAGGATGTATTTTAGATGGTTATACATTTATTCCTACTTATGTCCCTTGCTTGATTTTATATACTTTATTTGTAGGTTGGCGTAATTAAGCTTGTCTAAAACTTTACAAGGGAATTTGATTTGAGTAACCAAGGATGATTGCTTTTATCTATGTTGTGCAAAACTGAGTTATTTTGGTTCATGTGGTGATTCCTTATTTTCTTAACATTCTACTTTTACTTGCCTATGAATAATTGTAATAGTTAGTTTAGCTATATGGAAATGTATGGCAATTATTCAATGAAATGTCACTTTGAATTAAATATGTTTGCACAATTTATAGACCATTGGATTATATTTTTATTACCAATGCTTATCACTTAATTTACTGATAGGGATGTAAAGTGGTTGTGGTAGCTAAATTTAACACAACTTTTTATGGTATTTCTATAGCATTATTTCTCATTCAATTTTGGTATTCATTTTCATTGCAAAGATTATGTTTCTAGAGCATGAGCTCTTTATGAAATATAAGAGTATTGTTCTAATCATTAATATCCACCATGGTAGAGCTATGAATGGTAATATTTTATATTTGATTTGAGAATTTGGGTTCATTCTAAGGTGCTTTATATAAGTTTCCTTTTGTCTAGTGCTTGATTTAGGTATGTGATTTTTTGTTG
Source organism: Lumnitzera littorea (assembly GCA_024138015.1). NCBI lineage: Eukaryota > Viridiplantae > Streptophyta > Magnoliopsida > Myrtales > Combretaceae > Lumnitzera > Lumnitzera littorea. The sequence continues at coordinate 47,263,058 of JAMXBB010000011.1, forward strand.
CTTGCTTTTTTTTTTTAACTATTATAGTAATTTGGGATAGGATATTAACCTTGACAATTTTGGGTATCGACTTTTTCTAGTTTAATATTACTATTGTCTACACTAGAAGGCAAATGAAGTTGAGTAATCTTAGAAATGGTAATATTTATTCCATTAATGAGTAATGACTTTAAAAGACTAGTTCTTCAAAAATCTTCTTAGTAGATTATAATCACTATGGAATCATATTATATTAATGACATAATGTATTAGTTCACATTCTTTAATGCGGGCAAAGGTTATTCACTTCTTACTAATACTATATTAATTTTAAACAAATTCCTAAACTTCTAGTTTTGTAGCTAAAGAATTATATATACTATATTAATTTTAAGCAAATTCCAAGACTTCTAGTTTTGCAGCTAAAGAATACTATAATTCATATTTGTAATATTAATCTTTTTTAAAATAATTTGATTGATGAAACTAAAGTTTTCACACTAATTATTTTCTTTAATAGACAGGCTTTAATAAATTTAAATATGCAAAGTCATTATATAGACTAGTCTTTTCCTATATGATATTTAAGATGAGGCATCTAGATATATAAATTACAAGTTCAATAAGTATGGTCGAAATGTCATTTAAGTAAAATAGGTGCAATGAAATAGCAAATATAAATTACAGGTTAAACAAGTATGAATAAAATGCTACTTTTAGTCAAACAAGTATGATTAAAATAATAGATATAAAGAATAATAATCCTAACTAATAACAATGGCCCAACATAGCGTAATAAACTTTGCTACATTTGTATGTAACCTATAACTCAATTTTTGCTACATTTAAACATAGCTGACCATATGGGGAAATGCATTTATTACCTTTTATCACTGAACGCGGATGAACTTACACTATAAGCTACGTATAAACATAGCAAATCATACATAAGATGTACTAAGTACCATCTATCACATTTATTATAGTATACATTTAGTCATGTTTACACATGCCAAATCAAAGGATACGTGGTAGTTATCTTTTTTTGCCACATCTAAATGTGGCTAAACCTGCCATATGGGCTACGTGTGAACGTGGCTGAACTTACTTTATAGGCCATGTATAAACATGATAAATTGTAGTTATGCACTTACACATTTATCTTTTAGCCACATATAAATGTAGCAGAATCTACATTATTGATCATGTGTAAATGTAGCAAATGGTCTATTCGTTTTGCCATGCTTCTTACTATTGGCCATGTTTGCACTTTGAAACATAGCAAAATTTTTTATCACGTGCCTTTTGCTATGTTTATTAAACCTAGCTAATAGGTTTTTGCCACGTTTATTTGATATTTAACTACATTGATTAGACATAGCCAAAGACCAATTATGGTTTAGTGAAATTTCCAAGTCCTAAGGCAAGTTGTTAACTAAGTGGCTGTCTATGGGTAAGCTACTCTATCATGATGTTGGCCTTATCCTTGGTAGTAAGTTGAGGCTCTTAATTAATGGAATGGCCTAATAGGTGGGTGATTTGAAGTAGACTAAATCTATGTTGTAAAGTGTAGACCTTAAAGGGCCTTTGCCAAGCTAATGTATTGAAGGGGTGCCATGCAATGAAATACCTAAATTACTTTAGGCTTTAACCCTTGGAACTAAGCTAACTGAGTTGTGATGATTAATTTTTTAGATTAGCTAGATAAAATGATTTAATCTTACCAACAAACGTTGGATCTGAGGTATTGTGGCTTGCCTAAGAAGTTTTTATTATAATTTGTCTTTACGCATTGAAATTTAAGTGCATTAACTACCATTAACATATGTTGTTAACCATTCATTGGTCACATTGGTTCAATAAGGATTTGTCCTTATAAAATCCGATTTTTACATTTCTTTCACAAGAGACATGGCGAAATTTGACAAGGATTTATTGTGTCAATTAGGTCCTTTTGTATAGAACCCACATTTTCACTTCTTCTTCTTTTATAAACTTGGGGTTTCTTCAAAAGTTTGATTCCTCTATGTGAATTCATTGATTCTCCTTCGATTTTGTTCTTAATCTTTGATTGTCTTTATCCAATTTCAGATTTTATTGCACATAGTCATCAAGATGGAAGATATTGATGCAATGTCTTCAATATCTTCCCATACAGTCACTAGTAATAAGGTAGAGCATGCCTTCCCCCCTACCCCAAGGTGGTTATAGCGATGGCCTTCTTAGTTAGTGAAAGGTATGATAGCTTTGATGAGTAGCACCATAAGTATGATCAGTGATATAATAGCAAAGATTAAAAAGTTGTCATGGGATATATATCTAAATGATGGGGATGACATAAAACTTATCACCCCTTTATTTAGTGAGCAAAAGTTAAGGAGCATCTCTAATGGCGTGTGCAATGAACTTAGTATAAAAAATTGACATAATAGGGATTTATAAAAGTCTATGGGTTTATGAAATATAGTATCGATAACAATAACTGAAAATTAGAGGATCACTTGAAAAGACTCTATTAGTTTTCCAAAAGGTTAGCAAAATTAATAAATGAAATAGAAATCTAGTCAATTGGTCTTGTATCTCACTCCCTAATCTCGTTCTCTACACTTTTAGAACTTAGAGCGGTATTGGTGTACTTACCGAGAAACTTGCAGAAAAAACTATAGAAGAACAAGCGATAACTTGCTCAGTAAATGAGATGAAGACAATAGCACATATCTGATATAGAATAACTAGGGTTTTCAAACAAAGTTATTTAGATGCAATGTATGTTTAAGCAAATGTCATTGTATAACATTGATTGATTACGGTGAGATCAAAGAAATTATGATTACTCTAATGTGGGTTTTAAGGAGTTTCATATCATACACTTTATGGATCAGAACCAAATTGAGGCTTGTGCAATGGTGAAACACGCTCCGCCTGAGACTATTTTTAAACCATGGTCCCCAACCTTACCGCGATCTCCTATCTTGTTGCTTAGTTCAATTAAAGGTAGGGAAACCATTTTTGCTATCCTCATCAAAGGATCCGTGTCCAACCTGAGAAACCTAATCATTTTTCTTAGTAGATTGTAATATAAGTTTGGTTAGTAGTTAAGTCAAGTTTATGTTAAATTACTTTTGGAGTGATCAAACAATTTTAAATAGTTCAATTAAGCATTATCATAAAGTAATCAATATATAAAACGCAACACTCTAAATAGCAAAATTGTATTCAAGCACTCACCTTACATACGTACAAGCAACTAACTTACAATCACAATTAAGACATATACTAAAGCTTGCAAATATCCTTAATAATACTTCAAAACTCGATAAAGCACTAATCCCATTTACCTGGACATGTGATGCTCGGTGGTCTTAATAGTTGATCTTGTTTGCTTTCATTGTTCTCCCGAAAATAATCATTTTAGTTTTACTAAATAAAACGTTAAAGAAGTTGATTTTAATAATTCAAGTATGGTTATAACTTATCTCTAGCGAGTGGTATAAGCTTTGTATTAAGTTCCAACTTACTACTGAAGTCTCTAAATAAGATTCTAAAAGCTCGCTAAATAAGATTCTAAAAGCTCGCTAAATACTAAGTTCCAATCTTAGAACCTTTTGACTAAGTCTCTAAGATTATCTTAGTTATACCCTAAGTCCAATCACCCCTCTAAACAAAACTCTAAAGTTATTTCTACTAAGCATTTCACACTAACCAACCCTTGAATCAAGTGCCATAGCCCTTTCGACTATATTTCCCTTACTAAATACTTCCTAAACAAGCCTATGATGAGGGTATAGTTAAGTCCCTTTTATTATTTAACTTTCTAATCAACTCTCTCTAAATTGGTGAATAGGTTCCTTCTTTACAAAACAACCCTCTGAACATGTCTCTAAAGTGATTTCATCTAAGCCCTTCAAATCAGCCAACCTTCTAGTCGAGTCTCTTAACTCAATACAATAACCCTTATTTTACCAAACAATTCCTTAAACGAAGCCCCAACATATTTAGAGTTAAAAGTTTTTTCATTCACCAACCTTCTTAATATGTTTCTGCAATCATTTCAACCATGTTTAGTTTACCAAATATTGTTCTAATCAAGACTCTAAGATGATTATAATCTAGATCCTTGCATTAACCAACCTTCTAGTCAAGTATTTGAGCAAAGAATTTAAGTCATTCTTTTACTAAATAAACCATTTGAAAATATCTTTAAAGTCTTTACAACTATGCTTCTTTTATCTAATAGCTTCTCAAATAAGGCCCTCATATGGTTATAATTACAATCCTTTATCACCTATCTCTTTGATCAAGTATCTAAACTAAGAATTAAGTCCCCCTTTTACCAATTCAATTGTTTGAAGAACTCTCTAAATAGAATCAATTTATACGTTTACTCCCAGCAACTCACCCCCAAAATTTGATTCCAGTTTACAAGCATGATAAAACATAATCATACAACATGTTCCTCATACCTATAATCACCATATTACCAAATTCTCAAATCTTCATCTCTTTACCTTAATACTTATAGTCTATTGATAACTCTTATTTTAAACATATTTCACATGGTGATTTTATAGTATTTCCCTTACATTTTTTGTTTTCTTTAAAGAAATTGATACTTAATTGAGTAAAATTTTGATTTTAAGGTTTGAACGTGTTCTTAGATTGAAAACGAAGAAAAGGAATCAAGTTTCACTCAATTTGGAGTTCAAATGAATGAATTATGAGGTTTTGAAGTTACACAGTCGTATCCCCAAGTTGTGTCCATCTAGAAAAATTTGCTAAGGTCAAAAAGTTACACAACATGGGGACACGACCGTGTCCCAGGCTGTGTCTAGTGACGAAAACAGAAACCTTACAATACATTATAAAAGAACATACTAGGGTTTCGAAAAAGGGGGATTAGATACTCGAGAAGTGAAGAGACTTAAAGAGAAGGAGAGGAAAAAGGTGAAAGCAATACCAACTTCAAGATTGAAGAGATTCATCATCTACAAAAGGAGTTTTTCATGTTTTATTTATTGGTTTTGTTGGAATTCGTTTTTAGTTTCATTATGATAGCTTAGAATTCGTGTATTTAGGATTATAGAACCTAGGGTTTCATTTGACTATTAGATAGATTGATAATTTTCAATGAAGTTTCTATCTTTTCTTGATTCAATTATGTTGTTTAATTATTAATTGATATTTCTAGAGTATCAATTTATGATATTATGCATGATGATTGAGAAATTACATGTGTAATTGGATCTTGACATAATTGGAGAGAATTACATGTATACTTAGAGATAAGATACATGTTTCTTCCGGAAATTTGTTTGTTTGTGTGGGAATTCATTATACATTAATGCGATTCTAAGTTATATTACTAAGTGAAGAGATTTCGGTAAATAATTTAGGATTAGGGTTAATATGCTTGAGAAAGGCATTAACTTTAATTGTGAACCCTTCCAGTCAAGAATAATAGGAATTGAATTGAATATATTTTAAGCGGTCATATGTTAAACACTAGGGGAAATAATTCCTAAATATGTTATTACCTTCTTGAAGTCGTTCTTAGTTTTATTGCTTTCTAAATTACTTAATCAAGTCTCATAATTAGGTTAATTTGTTAAGTTTAGTATTTTTAATTCATTCAACTCAACACGATTTTCCGGTTAGATAATAGAGCTAAGATTAATATTAGTACTCGAAATCTCTGAAAGATCGACTCGAACTCACGTCCGTTATATTAAAATTGATAGGTGCACTTGCCTGATATCAAGTTTTTGGCGCCGTTGCCGGGAATTTTCGATATTAAGAATGCTAGTTGCTTTATTACTTTGACCAATTTTTTTTTTCTTTTCTTTTGTTTTCATTATTTATTTTTATTACCTAGAGCTGCAATTGATTCTATATTTCTTGCCCTTGTAATGCATGACCCGAAGCAACCTGGAAGATTTGATAGAACTTGATCTTGAAATTGAGAGAACTGCCCTTCAAAATTTGAGATTGTGACCTAGATAAATTGTGGCTACCATAGAAGATGATTCAATCATTGAGATTAAGGAAGAGGGTGAAGAGGCCAACACTTAATTCATTAAGCAAGAAAATCCACCACACATGGCTAACAATGGTAATGAAGCAAATTGGACCATGTCCGATTATTCAAGGCCTACACTTATTGGAGCTGACTCTAGTATCTCGAGGCCAATCGTCGCGGCTAATAACTTCCAAATTGTACCTAACATCATACAAATGGTACAACAATATGTTCAGTTTGATAGTCTCCAAGATGAAGATCCTAATGCCCACATCTCTACCTTTCTAGAGATTTGTGATACATTTAAAATCAACGGAGCCATAGATGATGCCATCCGACTGCTGCGATTTCCTTTTTCCTTGAGGGGTAGAGCAAAACAGTGGTTGAATTCTCTGCCACGAAATTTAATCACAACTTAGAATGAATTGGTAGAGAAATTTTTGGAGAAATATTTCCTACCTGCAAAGACCGCTAAACTTCGGAATGATATTTCTTGTTTTGCTCAATTGGAAGCGGAGACTCTATATGACACTTGGGAGCAGTTCAAGGACTTGCTTAGGAGGTGCCCACATCATGGCCTCCTACTATGGATATAGATTCAGACCCTCTATAATGGTCTCAATTTATCTATGAGACAGATGATTGATGCATCCACAGGAGGTACTTTGAACACAAAGACACCCGCGCAAGCACAAAACCTGATTGAAGAAATAGTGATGAATAATTATCAGTGGGAAAGCACTAGAGCCAAGCAAAAGGTTATGGGAATTTATGATGTGGACTTGACTACTGCTCTGGCAACCAAGGTGGACCTATTGAGTAAGAAGATTAATGCACTCTCTGTTGGCCCTCAACAAGTACAATTAGATGTAAGTGACTTTGGTATGCAGGGGTATGGAGCACAAGAACAGCTGGAACAGGAAGATTACCTAGGAAATCTACCTATGCAACAAAATAACCCCTACAGCAACACTTATAATCCTGGATGGAGGAATTACCCCAATTTCTCATGGGGAAATCAAAACCAAGGCCAACAGAAGACCAACTTTAGCCCACCTGCATTTCAAAGACCATTCCCACCTCCTTTTCCTCAAGAAAAGAAGTCTAGTGTGGAAGAACTTCTCACAAAATATATTCAAGGCAATGAGGCTCGCTTATCCAACATTGAATCATCGTTGAGGAATCAAGAGGCTTCCAATCACAACCTTGAGAACCAAATTGGTCAACTTGCGAAACTAATCTTTGAAAGACCACAAGGAACACTCCCAAGGAATACCGAAGTCAATCCCAAGGAACATGTTAATGTTGTGACCTCGAGAAGTGGTAGAAAATTGCAAGTAGAGAAGAAGGATGGTGGGGAAGTAGTTGAGAAAAAAGTGGAAGTCAACCATAAGGGAGATGCAAAGTCACTAAAATCAAAAGAAAGTATGGAACCACCGAAAGTGAATGAGTACAAGCCTCCCATCCCTTACCCGTAGCGCCTTAAGCAAAGTTATACTGATCAGAATAAGGAATTTGGTAAATTGCTTGATATTTTCAAATAATTACACATTAACTTACCTCTTGTTGATGTCATCTTGCAGATGCCAAAATATGCGAAATTTCTAAAGGATCTTCTATTGAATAAGAAGAAGTTAGAGGAGCTTACAACTGTCACATTGAACGAGGAATGCTCGGTACTTCTCCAAAAAAGCTGCCACAAAAATTAAACATTCAGGGAGTTTCACTATTCCTTGTATGCTTGGCAATTTGTTAGTAGATAATGCTTTGGCAGACTTACGAGCCAGTATAAATTTGATGCCGTATAAATTGTTCAAAAAGCTAAGGTTAGGAGAACCTAAACTAACACGTATGGGTTTTCAATTAGCTAATAGGTCTATCACATACCTTAAAGGCATCATAGAGGATGTTTTAGTGCAAGTAGACAAATTCATCTTTCCTGTGGATTTTGTTATACTTGATATAGATGAGGATATTAAGGTGCCAATCATTTTAGGTCGACCCTTCCTAGCTACCGCTAGGGCTGTTTTTGATGTTAGTGAGCATAAGTTGATATTACGAGTCGGGGATAATGAAATAGTTTTTAAAACTCTAGAGGCAACGAACAAATTTCTTGACCCAAAGGACATATGTCACAATGTTAATGCTACTAATGTCGTTATATCTACATATGTGCAGGAAACACTTGCCAAGGATTCCTCAAGCTATTGCTTGCAAAAAGAAGATCAAAATTTGGTGACCAACCCCAATTGTGCAGAAATGGTAGCTCAAATAAAAGTTCATAAATCTATTGTGGACAAGAAGGGGGTTGATCAACTCCATAAGTCAAAGGATCCTAAGTTAAGGTCCTTTAAAGAAAAGTTACCAATTTTGGAACCAAAACTGTTAAGAAATCATTTGAAACATGCCTTTGTGGTGAAAAGTTCAAAACTTCCAATGACAACCGCATCTAAGCTAAAAGCGGACAAAATGAAGAAGTTTAGGCTACATGAATTTGATAAGTGGCATGATAAGGAGAGAAACTATGGAAGTTATGCACCAATGAAATGGAATCGGAAAGGTCGACGGCCTAAGAGTAAATTCACACTCGTATGGAGAGTTCAAAAGCGAGATACAGGAGGAGTCCTATCTCCACCTAGATGAAGAATCATGAATGACAAAACGTATCCCGTTGAGCTATTGACGTTAACTATAGCGCTTTTTGGGAAGCAACCCATGTCTAACTTTGCTCACACTTTAGTTATTTTAGTTTATTCTATTTTCTTTTTCTTTTATCTAGCTTTGCTTCTTTTATTTGCTTCAATTTTAGTCATAATCTTTTCTTTTTAGTTTCATTTTTTTTTTCTCTTCAGTTTTCTTTGTCTTATTTTTCTAGTTTTAGTACTTTTATTTCTTTAAGTTTCTTTTATTTTTAAATTCATGAATTTAGGCTTTAAAAAAAAAAAAAGTCACACGAGCATGGGATACGGTCGTGTCCCAGGTCGTGTCCATCTAGGCCCCTTTAATTCGTCACTACAGAAAGTTACACGGGCGTGGGACACAGTTGTGTCCCAGCCCATGTGCGCCCAGCTTCAAAGCATCACCACAAATAGTTACACGGGCGCGGGACACGGTCGTGTCCCAGCCCGTGTCTGCCTAGTTATATACCGCGCCAACAGAAAGTTACATGGATGTGGGATATGGTTGTGTCCCAGCCCATGTGCGCCCAGTATTCCCGACCGCTAACAGAAAGTTACACGGATGTGGGATACGGTTGTGTCACAGCCTGTGTGCACCCAGTATTCCCAACCACTAACAAAAAGTTATACGGGCGTGGGACACAGTCGTGTCCTAGCCCGTATCCGTCCAGTTTTAACGCGCATCAATAGAAAGTTACGTAGGCGTGGGACACGGTTGTGTCTCAGCCCGTGTACGTCCAAAATTCACACACGAACACAGAGAGTTACACGGGCATGGGACACGATTGTGTCCCAACTCATGTCCGCCTAAGTAAGACATTACCAACACAGGAAGTTACACGGGCGTAGGATACGGTCGTGTCCCAACCTATGTCTGCCTAGCACCCATACAATTCAGCATACGCCCTATTTATTCAAACACACACACACTCTCTCAAACACTTCCAAACATCAACACATATTCCTTTTCTCTTCTCTTCATCTTCTCCTCACGTTCCTGATCTAAGTAAGTTCTCCTCATTGTTTATGCTTTATTTTCCTCATTGTTTAGGCATGTTTAGCTACCTGACGTTTAGGACTTTTAGGAATTGATACATGCATTTTGTCCGAGAGTTTACTTCGTTTTTATTCTTTAATAGTGAAGAAGAGGCAGTTGGGGGTAGTGAAGAGGATGTTGAGGATAGCGAAGAAGACGATGATGAAACCATGGCGGAGGCACCATCTGATGAAGATGATGGAGCGATGAATTTCAATCCCTCTTCTTAGTTCATTTTGTTTTCGTTGTTTTTAGTTGGCCAAGGTATGTGCAATCAAACATGTAATGACGATGGCTTCCTCGTTATGAACTTCTTCACCTTATTTTCGACTGGCAGGGAAGTATTAGTTTCTTTTTCAATACATGTATTTCCTTTTTCCCTATGATGGTTTTTATTGTTTCATCTCTTTCTATTGTGCTTTCTTAGTCTTACATTGAGGATAATGTACATTATTAAGTCTGGGGAAAGGATATATACGAATTTGTTACTGTTTAGGAGACCAATTATTCACATTTAACCTAATTAATTTTTAAGTTAACTTGCAACAGGTGATTAATAAGTGTTGGGCCAAATCAACTATGTCATCTTGATCATTATTGATCTTATTGATCTTATTATACTTTACTAGAATTGATTAGTCAAATCTGTGGGGGGTAAAGTTACGAGTTATTTAGCTTGGGACTCTAAGACTTGAGATTGGAGCAACATTACTAGTTGAGAGTTAGTCATGGTTATTTTTAAATTTACTTTTATGTATACCTTTCTCTTAGAAATTTTTAAGAGTCCCATAATTTTTAGTAAACAAACAAATGAAATTCTTCTTTTGAGAAACCCCTGAAAAATCACAATGATTGGAAGTCAAAAGTAATAACAAGTGTATAAATAGAAAAAATTGGTAAGGATTCGTTTTGGTCCGTTAAAAGAGCGAGATTGAGTCATAATGCTAATTCTAATGAAAAATTGGTATAGATCAATCTTGGTTCGTCAGAAGAGTAAGGTTCTTTCCCGCTATCAATATAAGGAATAAGTTGGTATGAACCGGTCTTGGTCTGTCAGAAGAGCGAGATTCTTTCCCTCTACCAACACAATTGTGCTTAAATAAGGTAAATTTAAAAGACCTCTCAACAAAAGCATGAACTAGGGGGATGATCAGAGGGTGAGTAGATGTAAAATGTGTTTGTTTTAGATTATGGTGCTTAGTGAGATGGAAGAGAGAATTGTATACACTTTAGTCAAATGGACAAAATTTTTATGACTCTTTCTTGGTTGGCGAGATGTTAAATCCAATTTTTAGTTTAAGAATCCTTAGTTAAATAACTCGGGTAAACTTCGACTTTCATAAATTAACTAATGAACTCTGGTATTAAATATTGTTGGAGCATTCGAATATGGTCAGGTGAAATTATGACATTGTTAAGGGTGAAATTGATTGACTTTATTATTGCGAGTTAATTGAAAGTGATTTTCTTACTTTTCTACCGGTCAAGTGTATTCGTTCACTGGTTTCCTAAATAGTGATAAATTTTGTTTAGCGTTTCTTGTCTCGAAAGTTTTGTTTTGATTTATTTGCTTGAGGACAAGCAATTGCTCAAGTGTGGGGAAGTTTGATAACTCTTATTTGAAATATATTTCACATGGTGATTTTATAATATTTCCCTTACATTTTTTGTTTTCTTTAAAGAAATTGATACTTAATTGAGTAAAATTTTGATTTTAAGGTTTGAATGTGTTCTTAGATTGAAAACGAAGAAAAGGAATCAAGTTTCACTCAATTTGGAGTTCAAATGAATGAATTATGAAGTTTTGAAGTTACACAGTCTGGGACATAGTTGTGTCCCTAGGCTGTGTCCATCCAGAAAAATTTGCCAAGGTCAGAAAGTTACACGACCTGGGGACACGACCGTATCCCAGGCTGTGTCGTGTCTAGTGACGAAAACAGAAACCTTACAATACATTATAAAAGGACATACTAGGGTTTCGAAAAAGGGGGATTAGATACTCGAGAAGTGAAGAGACTTGAAGAGAAGGAGAGGAAAAAGGCGAAAGCAATACCAACTTCAAGATTGAAGAGATTCATTATCAACAAAAGGAGTTTTTCATGTTTTATTTATTGGTTTTGTTGGAACTCGTTTTTAGTTTCATTATGATAGCTTAGAATTCGTGTATTTAGGATTATGGAACCTAGGGTTTCATGTAACTATTAGATAGATTGATAATTTTCAATGAAGTTTCTATCTTTTCTTGATTCAATTATGTTGTTTAATTGTTAATTGATATTTCTAGAGTATCAATTTATGATATTATGCATGATGATTGAGAAATTACATGTGTAATTAGATCTTGACATAATTGGAGAGAATTATATGTATACTTAGAGATAAGATACATGTTTCTTCCGGAAAGTTGTTTGTTTGTGTGGGAATTCATTATACATTAATGCGATTCTAAGTTATATTACTAAGTGTAGAGATTTTGGTAAATAATTTAGTATTAGAGTTAATATGCTTAAGAAAGGTATTAACTTTAATTGTGAATCCCTCCGGTCAAGAATAATAGAAATTGAATTAAATATATTTTAAGCGGTCACATGTTAAACACTAAGGGAAATAATTCCTAAATACGTTATTACCTTCTTGAAGTCGTTCTTAGTTTTATCGCTTTCTAAATTACTTAATCAAGTCTCATAATTAGGTTAATTTGTTAAGTTTAGTATTTTTAATTCATTCAACTCAACATGATTTTCCGGTTAGATATTAGAGCTAAGGTTAATATTAGTACTCGAAATCTCTGAGGAATCGACTCAGACTCATATCCGCTATATTAAAACTGATAGGTGCACTTGCTTGATATCATTTATAATTAGTGATTTATGCATATCTCCAAATCTCATTTAATCCAATCATCTCCAAACCACTCTCCATAGAGATATATGCCACAATCAACCTCTAGATCTGCTGTATGTTATTTTCCACAAGGTTAATTGTACAAAATTTTCCAAACTATGTTTTTTTCATCAATTTATAGACTTAAAAATTACTAAATATTATGAAAAATATTTTTGGTCAAAATCTTTTCATAGTCATAAATACAGTGTAGGAATGTTCTAGAAGAATTTTTATTTAAAAAAAAAAACCACAATAAAGTTATTTAAAACAACTTCTAAAATCAAGTATGAGAGATTTCTTTAGGAGATCATATACTCACTTAAAATTGTACAAGCTAATAGTTTTCTTGAAAAGTACATATAAAAATATTTCAAAATAAAATTTTTCTAGAATTTTTAGACCTAATTTAATATTTTTGAAAAATACAAGAAAATCGAAGCTCATCGAAAACACCACCATCTTCCACCCTCTCTTTGTCAGTAACACTTAGCACTGCTACCACTGTTAGGTAGTGGTTCACTTCCAACACCTCTTTGGACTCGCATTCCTTGAATTAGCTTGGTTTGCACAACATGTTATTCTTGTTTTCTAGAATTTTCCTTCACTCTTTCTTCCCCCTTCATAATTTTCCTAGAACCCTCAATCTTCAAAGAATTCATAGAGAGCATTTCCTAATTTTCTAAACATACATGTGTAATAAGAGTATATTTTCTCTCTCATAAGCTCATTTATATCTTTCTAAAATTACTTATTAAGTATCCTAACATAAAGATTTTCTATCAACACTTGTTGAAGTTAGTTCAATGCATAAGCTAAATGTTTTTCCATAAGTGTTATTACTTTAATGATTGTTTATTAATTTTACTTATTAATTTTTATTTAATCTTACACTTTTTTGGGGAGTTTAGGTTATTTCGGGTATATAATTATCATACACAAGATACATGTATTATTTTTATATGTTATTTTATGTTACTTTATAATTTTAGTATTAAAATAATTTATCTTTAAAGTTCGGTTAATTTCTGTTGCCTAATTTACGCATTTACAACAAATAATTTACAATATAATATAATTTAGTAAAATTATCTATTTTTAGCTATAATATTATTATTTTATTATATTTCAATATTCCAGACATAAGATGTGCACTTGTCTAACTTCTAGGATTCATACATAGAGTATTAGCCTATTTGGTTGACTTTTACATGCATTCTGAATTACTCGTTTTAAATTACTTATTCTAACAACAACGCAAAATTACAGGGCTCAATCCCTACCCCACCAAACAAAAAAGAAGGTGCTAATTCTTTGAGTTGCACTAACTAGGGGATAGGCATTTTGCCTTTATTAAAATCACTTTGATTATAGGCTTTAGATTCCTTTTAGCAACTTTCTAGAGTCCTTTTATTACTGTAGAGAAAGCCCATGTCAGCTTAGCCTAAATTCATTTCATATCCTAGTTGCTTTAAAAGGTCTATGCTAAAGGCTAACTCGGAAACCAACCCCTTAACTTTTCATATACTTTTACGAGTTGAAAAAGTCAAATAATAGTTAGTACTATCTAATAAGCTAGCTTCGATGAAAGTTGTTTGATGGCTTAACTCCATCCATTCATGCATTGAAGGTGAAGGTTTTTACGTTTGAGTTGGAGGTTAATATGAACTTTTGGGCAAACTTGCTGGAGTCGATTAGGTCGGGGATCATTAATTTAATGGCTTATGACAATGAGGTAGGAGAGCTCATTTTAGACGAGTTGGAGTAAAGGAGCCGACCTTTTTAATACAAAAAAAGAAGTTTGTCAATTCCTCGAAGGAGCTATTTATTTGGTAAAGTTAGGAGAATATAATCTTCTAAGGACTAGTGTTCAACACAGTACCTTAGTGTATTTCATCAAAGTAATTATGTTTCTCACTTTTAATTGTTTAGCTTATAGGGTTTAAGAAGGGTCAATGTTTCTATTCTTAGGGTCGCTAGCTTAGAGAAGACCAAGTTAAGGGAAGTAAGGATGTCTCCAATAATAGAAGGTATAACACCTTCCTAAGGAAGGCTAGTAGATATCAATGATTTTAAGGGAATAAAGTTTGGATGTCTATTGGAGATTTTAGCTTAAAGCTTAAGCTAAAGCTAAGGTTCTTGATTGATCAAGTTGTTAGGAAACTAAGGAAGCGCCTAAGGGAATAGGAGGTTAGGGAGGTCTCAAGAGTAGTTTAAGAGGTTTTCAACATAAGTGATAATGAGCCATCAAGGACAAAGGTGTCTGGGTAGCTATGTTCCATAAGATGGTGGGCTTGTTGAGCTAAAGGGGAAGAGGTTGGAAAATTCTGATGCTTTAAAGTCTTCATCCTATGCACCTTAAAGCTTAGATGTCGGTGTTTCGCCCCAAGTGGGATGTTGAGAAGGAAGTAGACCACCGCAAAGTATGCAATAAGCTCTTTAGGGGGCTTATCCTATTTAGAGATAAGCATACACTTGAGGAAACTACTTTGGACTTAACTATTAAACAATATGAAGATATGATTTGCACAAAGTTGTATAATGTAAGTATCCTTGTTTGATGGACTTAACACCTTGATTGTAAAATTACACCACTACTAACACTGGCATTGTTATGTAAGCTAGTTTGTATATTGTCCCAATGTTCGAGTTATAGAGGGTCGACTACCAAAAGGTACTTTAAGTTATCGTTGATCATGATTGTATGTATAGGAAGAATGATCAATGGCAATCTAAGTGGCCGCCTTACTACAAAGGGTACAAGATGTAAAGAATGACTTGATGAGGGTAGAGTATGAGGCTCTAAGGAAGGCTACTAAAGCTAAAGATCAATTGAAAGAGGCTTACTTGATGGAGAAGTCTTGTACGAGTAGATTGATGTAGGAGCTATGAGGGTCTCTAAGCTCCAAGGTTATATTTAGCTACCATATGATGCAACCAAGAGTTAGAGGGGTAAGTAGAAGGCCTTCAATCTAACTTTTCAATGGTAGACCACAAGCTAATAGACATAAAAGCTAACTTTACATTGATATAGGTTGCCATGGAGTACTATGAGAAAGACCAGGAGCTTAAAGTGAGAATTCATTAGCTAGAGGAGGAGTTAGGTTGCCATCAAGCATAGATAAGTGAGCTAAAGGGCCAAAACAATGGTATCCCTAAGGATGTTTATAAGAAAGTATTCAAGAAGATCATGAACAGTCTTGAACGACATTGCTTTAGAGGAAGGTATTTGTGAAGTCGACTGTAACTATGATGAAGAGATTAAGAAACATCACTTGGCCTTGACCTCAACTTCTAGGATTATCTTGATGCCATTACTGTTGATGATGAGAACCCTAAGGCAATTTAAGAAGAGGGCATTGATGGGGTGCTTGAAACCATGCCTATAGAAGGGAGAGTACGCATCCAAATTGACCCTTCTAAGAATGCTCTGCTAATAGCAAGTTCTAATCTTATTGAAATACCAAAGCTCTTAGAGGAGGTCTTGCTAAAGAATGTTTAAGGCAATGTCGATAGCCTTATTGAAGCCGGGATTATATGAGCCCTACGTGCTCGAGCATATATGCCCTAATGATGAAGGGGATCTTACTTTAGTATGCTTTAGTCCTCAATTATTTGTTAATTGGTATATGTATAGTGAAGGCTAGAATGCTAACTTGCATAGCTGTAAGTGTCGTTGGCTATTTTAGTGAAATAAAGTTGAGATTATTTTTAACATTTGTGTTTACATTAACTTTAAGATTATTTTCAATCAGTTCTACTTTAGAATTTAAACCTGTTACTCATTTTCACAACCCATGATGCTTCAAAAGTGACAGTAGGTTGTAGTTAAATACACAAAAGAGGGAGTTTGCTAGACTAAAGTGGATCTTGGTTAGACCCCTAGGGTAGAGAGCCCATTGGACAAAGCGAATCATAGTTAAGCTTTTAGTCTAAGGAGCCCATTAGACCAAAGTGCATTATAGTCTAATTGGTGGGAGATTACAGCTAAAGTAGATCGTGACCAAACTCTTCTTTAAAACATAGTAACCAAGGACAAAATTCCTTGTTAGGAGTACCTTATATTATAGACCTTAGTCTAGTTTGGTGACAATATCCTAATATTATTAAATAGGGGATAAATAGAAAAGATCAGTTGCTATTTTCTCTTAAAGGTTATCTTAGAGCACAAGTTATGAAAAGGTTGGATGCTTTAGCTACCCAAAGGTAGTCTTGGATCATGGGGGTCTATTTTCCTTGGGAGAGGCTGAGACTATGGACCACTTGCCTTTCATTAAATCAGGCTTAATTATTGAAGGTTGATTGCCTCAAAATAAAGTGGAGTTAATTACGTAGTAGTGTTTGAAGAGAATATTAAGGAACATAAATTTTGTTATCTAAATGTGCGATTACAAAAGTTAAAATTTGATATACGACCCCATTAGGGGCCTTATTACTATTGGCATTAGATATTGTACGTCAGTCCTTTTGCTCTATGTGCCTTCGTTAGGCAAAATGGTCCTCCTCCTATATACAGTATTAGATGTACTCCTTCAAGCAGCAACTCTTAATGACATAATGACATTCTTTAACTCCCTATACCCACTAGCATTGTACCTTTTGTCTTGGTGGAAATCACAATGTTTGTTTTAATTGCACCTTGAAGTGTTGCCCTTTATCTTCTTAATTAAGGTGAAGATTCCTTCAGGAGAATCTATCCTGGAGGTTTTTATAGGGTTATGGTCCTAGTAGGAGGGTATGGTACCCCGACTTCGCCTTGCCCTAAGATGCACCCTTATCTTAATATAGACCAAGGCAATCCCTAATTGAGCCATAGTCCTTATTCTTGTTCTCATTTACAACTTGGCTTGGTTAGATTCATGGGAGGCCTTTATTGTGTCTTCAATTTTAATAAACATAGAAGCCTTATCTTTGAATTCTTTAAAATTTTTAGACACTACCTTCATTAAGGACATAAAGAAGGGGTCAGATGACTTAAGATTGTTGATTACAACATGTAAAGTAATGCTTATGTCTACATTGTATATTTTGAGCATGGTAGTGTTGAAGCAGTCATAGTACTCCTTAAGGGGCCCACTTGGTTGCTACCTTATGAAATGAGAGTAGAAGAGTCTTTAGCAAGCGTTTTGCTAACCATAAAATGATTTTGGATTTGAGAAATGAGTTCATGGAAGCTTGAGATGGAGTTCAGCTTCAAAGTATGGAAGTAAGTCTAAGCAGCCTTCTTAAATATGCCTAAAAAGGCTTTGCACACAATTGCATCACTATAACCTTATAGATTCATTAATATCTTAAAATGAGACAAATGATCATTAGGATCTCCTAAGTAGTTATAAATTTCAAAGGGCAACGGCCTGATGAGTTAGGGTAGCAACTCATCTTAAATCTTTTTAGAAAAGGCAGATTGACCTATAATGAATTCACTATTAGCCTTGTTCTTCTTTAAGTCTTCTATGATAAGTAAAGACTCATATTTATTCCTCGATCTGGTTTAAACTCTTACTAGGAGGGAAGTGATGTGGAATTGGCATCTAATGAGGCAGGTTGGTTACCCTAAGGTTTTATTAAAGCATTCCCGTATATAATTGCTAAACATATTGGAGGAACAACCTATAGGTTATTTGCAGTTATTGGTGGTAGTATTGGGGGCGATAGCAAGCTATTATTAGTAGAGGTATCCTTTAATGTTGGAGGGATGTCTTATTGCTTCTTTTCAATGAATTTTGCTTTGAGATCCTCATTTTCCTATTGCATCTTAAGGAACTTCTCTTCCTGGTGATAAAAATGCTTCGGATCAATGGTATTAGTCGGGGCTTCTCATTGTTGGTTTTGTTACAATAGGAGTAAGTTTTCAACACTATTACCAATATAGTCAACCGAACTACTACTCATTGTTACTAGTGTTGCCTTAGTGATTTCCACGAATGGTGCTTTTGGCTATTACAAGAATAGGATTTGTTATCAAATGGCACCAAAATGTTAATGTTGATCTTTTGTTAGGTTTAGTTGAGGTTAAAGACAACATACACAAGTAAAAAAACATAAGTTTAAAAGGTTAGAGATGGTTCCGGTATGGCTACTTTGATATTTAAGTTAGAGAGGGCTTGAGAGAGTATTTTAAGGAAAGTAATATGAATTAGATAGATAATGTGGATTCCTATACTATTGGCTTGTATGTATAGACATGACTAACGAGATTTATGTGGAAAATAGATCGTATCTCTAAGATGCACTTGACCATATCTCTAAGATACATACCAAATTTGGTGGAGGAGGATCTTGGGCTAAGAACGTATTAGTTGTGGATTCTCTTAATGTGGTCGAGCCTATTCCTGCCTTATCTTTTCTTAGAGTTGTAGGCTTATGGGCTTAGTCTTTAAGTATTAGAAGGTGACAAGAGCTCTACAAACATCATTTTTCTAAATTGAACGGCCATTAGAAGCTCAATTTGTGTAGAAGCTCAATTTGTGTTCCAGGAATGTCGTTTGTGATGCAAGTTGCTTTACCTAGGTCATAATGAGGTCAGCGGAGCTCTAGAGACCTCAATTATAGGCTTTTAGCATTAGCCCATGCTCTTTTGAGGTCATCATGGGCTTAGAGGCTTACATTCAAATAGCTTATTGATAAAAACCATAATCAGTGTAGTTTTCTAGAGCTTTTACAAATAAGTAGTGTGTACATTTCTTGAAGATTAGGCTAAAACTTAATAAGGGATGAATTGAGTTTTAAGGATAAATTTGAAGTTCTTTTTGAAATTAAGAAATAAATGCAACAATGAGTATAATTAAAAAGATGATAAAATAATAATAAGTGTAGAAATTAAAAGTGAAAGGGATAGAGATTATCAAACCTAGATTTAATATAGAATTCAAATTGTCCTTACTCTTTAGGATACATAATATATCCAACTAAGGACTTTATACTACTTTATTAAAATTTTTCAATCCAAGTTCCAAGAACTATACATACAAACTTGATTATACAATTTTTTCACTCACAACACAAATCACAAACTCAAGGATTACTAGTATTGTGCTTTTTAACTTTCAATACTTTACAACTAATAGCACATAAACACTACGCTTCATATCTCTAAATATTAGTAGATTAGGGTACAAGACACAATGAGAACAAGAAATAATAACTGTAAGAGAGAATGTTGGAATGTTGCAAAATGAGAACAATAAATAATAAGTGTAAGAGAGAATGTTGGAATATTATAGTAAAAGATCAACTCTTCATTGTCCTTGGCTAGTTTATTAGGCATTTATACCATGTCTTTAACATCTCCCCATTATGGTGAATTAAATACTCAAATGGCTAGTTGAAAAACAACTAATGATAGGTCAACACATTACCATACCATTAGGCCGATTGGCCACAATCATCACTAGCTTAAGCATCATCTTGGAATACCATTAAGCTAGCTTAAAGATTAGAACCAAACTCAAGTTTCACTTTAGGCCTCTACACCGACAGGCTGATTCTTCCAAGCACCAGTAGGTTGACTCTTCTAATATCAATAGTAAATTTCGCCTGTTTTTTTGCCACATATAAGAACAAGATAATACAAGCATTTGCCCAATCTAGTTTCTTATATATTTTCAAATTCCATATCACCAATTAAATCTAGTAGACTTAAATACATGAAGAGCTAATTAATACTTAGATGTTTTGTAAGTTAAAACTTAATTTACAATTAACTCAATATTAATTGATTAATATTAATCTTGCTTTTGTTCTTATCAAAATCAAACAATGAACCCTAGGTTCAATATTTCTTCCTGATAAATATATAACATATGTTATAAAATCAAATGTTACTACTAATTAAAAATACATGTCAACATCTTAATAGTTCATAATAGTTATTAAACATGTATTAGTAAGCATTAATACTAGTCAAAGAAATGTGTTAGCATCTCATCGTCCATAATAATTATTTAACATGTCCTAAAGAATAGATGTAAGAAAGTTTTGTTAATCTAAAATGAAAGTATAATTCCCTCTCATGGTTTCTCTTAACTAAATACTTCTCATAAGTCATAAAAAAAATAAATTCAAACAAAAAATTGAAAACCAATTATGCTTCTCTATTTTAATATGAAATTGAATTTTTGCCTTTAATTCTACATAGTTAATTTCAGTTGATCATAAAAATGGTGTATTTCTTTCTATTTACTCATCTAACATCTTTGAGATTGTCTCTGTAAGTTAATAATAGCAAAAAAAATGACCCACTTAAGAAGAAGTTGAGAGCATCAATAGTAGATGAGGATGACCGCTATGTCTCCTACGTCCATTGTTGCTTACTTATATAGGTGACAATGATAATACATGTATATAAAAAGGTGTATTTAAAAAAAAAACATAAAAATGGAAGAAAAATCACTAAAGACACCAAAACAGGTAAGTTTATTTGCTTTAATGTTATAGATTATATAATACAATCTAATTGGAGATTCCCCTCACAAGATGTAATATAAGAAAAGTGATAATGAAATAGAAATTTTATTGATTTCAAACAGTTTGCATAAGATACAAGAACATATCATATATAGATCTTCGAAAGATAATTGAAATATTGAGAGGTAATGGTATTCTACCTCAAGATTGAAGCAAACAGTATGCTTCAAAAAGGAAAGTATTTTAAGAAAATTGATTGATTGAATTAAGATCGGAAGTAGAAGAGGAAGGTGTCTAGGAAGGAGAGATAAGAGATGTATGAGAGGTGTGTAGAAGAGAAGAGATGAGAGGAGAACATTAGAAGAAGTCTGGAGAGAGGAGAGAAGATGAGAGAAGGGTTATGTGTATCTAACATTGTTTTGAACTGAATGAGGGTTTCATTTTATAATCGAAGGATCCGACTTGTTACTGTAGTGAACAATAGTATTATGGCCGACAGAGTACTATATAAACACTACAAAAGAGGAGACATAAACAGTATTATGTTAGAAGGTGATATTTGACGTCATTGATGATAATATTGTGCACTGTGACACATGTGTACAAATACTGTATTCTTACTGTATTTTTACAGTGCAAAGTTACATTGGAAAACAAAATTACGTTCAATATTCAAGGATCACCTAGAT
Organism: Lumnitzera littorea; assembly: GCA_024138015.1. NCBI lineage: Eukaryota > Viridiplantae > Streptophyta > Magnoliopsida > Myrtales > Combretaceae > Lumnitzera > Lumnitzera littorea. Next base: position 47,284,745 of record JAMXBB010000011.1, read on the forward strand.
CTATCTCGTAATAGTCATCCTCAATTAAATTCCCGCTGTTATGAGATCCTAATTTTGAATCTGAACTTGATCTTTATGTTGATTCATTGGTAGTTGCTAATGCTTTTTCCAAAATTTACTTCATTTGATTTAGAGAATTGGCACTTGCTAATGAAGATATAAAAAACCTTCTATTCTAGATAAATGGATTTGGATTATTGGTTGGAATAGTGGAAGAATTAATTTTGGTTACAATCCATTCTAGGATTGAATGTTCTTCAAGTTTACTCCACATTTTATAATTGTCCCACCATTTGACCTTGTACATCTTGACCAAATTGGTTGTATTTGAGATTCGATCAGATTTGTAATTAAACCACTATGCCATAACTTAGGATACACCAGTTGGAAAGAGTTTCTGATGAACATTTATAAAAAAAATTAGCTACATATGTGACATTTTTGTATTCATTTGATAAAAAAACATTCCATTAAACTTGTTTATAATCAAAATAATTATAACTGGCTCAATAATTTGGTTGGGTAGAAAATGGTTCTATATTCAATTTTATTGGAGTTGATGGATGTGTTCGCCATTCTTTTAGGCTAAAAATCTTTCGGATTTTGGCTGTAGAATAACTTATCATTCTATCCTTCTCAAAATGTTTAAAATTTATTGATCTAGTTTCAGACAGAATTTTTTTCATAAAACTGGATTGATTTGTAAATATCATATGGAACATAAAAGAAATCTTTTGTGAAAATTTTTCTTGTGAATTCAAAAGAATCCTTTTCAAATAAGTTTTCTTCAATAGAGAAAACATATCTTGAAATGGGTTTTGGAAAGAATTTGGACTTTTGATTTATAGGTATCATTGTGGAAAGTACTAAAGATGTTACTTCAATAATTTGGATATTTTGGTTTTTTCCTCTAGGTATTCATTTGTTGAGGAATTTCAGGAAGCATTGAGGTTTCATTTTTTGCTTGTAAGGCTATTAAAATTGCTTTTAGTAATTATGGGGTGGTGGTCATATCGGCTAATTGAGAAAGATTTTCATTGGATTGTGTTTGGATATTAGAAGAAAATTAGATATTTGGGGAAATTGGTTTTAGAGGATCTTAAAGAGGATTCCTCTCTCATTGTTAATGGACCGTTAGATGATATACAAACATCTAACCAGGATTTAATACTGGTTAACCCCTTGCTAGAGATTAGAGAAGCCTTTTCTTTTCTTTTATCCTTCTTTTTCTTGAGAGGCATCTCCTTATAAGAATTCACGAGTAAAGATATTAGAAAGAGAATTGAAAGATCCATTAATATGCTTTATTTTAACATCAAATACAGAAAGAATTAATTGTTATCGAGCAAAAATTTGTTTAGAAGTAATGTTTTAGACATCTTTTATTAAAACATTTTTTGCAACTTTGCAATCAATGCATAAAAGAAATTTTTGATTTAACAAATCTTCATGAAATTTAGAAATTGTTAAAACAATTGCTAAAATTTTCTTTTTAATTATGGAATAATTGTGTTGGCATTCATTTCAATTTTTTTACACAAATTGAACAACATATTCTTTATTATTTTGTTTTTACTTTAGTATTCCTCCGAATCCTAAATCAAAAGTATCAGTTTCTACCACTTTTAGTAGAAAAGGATTTGCAATGTGTAGACATAGTATTTCCTTAATCATTTGTTTAATTAATTTGACAATATTTGTATGCTCATTTGACCATTGAGGTGGATTTTTTCTCGATCTTTAATATAATGGTTTACAAATAATATTGAGATTGGGAAAGAAATCTGTAACACAATTTAGACTTCATAAAAACCTTTGGAGTTAATTTTTATCTTTAATTTCATTAGGAAATTTATTTGTAAATTCAATGGATTTTTGAATAGGAATTATTGCATCAATATAGATATTGAAGCCTAAAAACCTAATCTTAGTTTGGAAAAGACTAATCTTAAAAGGCAAAACTACTAGGCCATTTTTTTCTAACTATATTAATGAAAATTTTAACATGCTTGAAATGTTGGTCTATATTGGATGAGAAGATTAAAACATCAACTATATATATTATTATGAAATTTGCAAAGTCATTAAAAATTTCATTCATTATTCTTTAGAATTCAGAAGGGGTATTTTTTAATCCAAATGGTATGACATTCCATTCGTATTGACTAAAAGGAACTGTGAAGGTAGTTTTATACTTATCACTATTCGAAATTTGGATTTTGCCAAAATTCAGATTTTATATCAAATTTTGAAAATATTTGCATTATGTAATTTATTAAGTAAATCTCTTTTATTAGGTATTGGATACCTAATCCATTTTAGAGCACCATTAAGAGATTTATAGTTAATTACTAACATTGAGACAGCTTTTTTTATTTCTGCATTTTTATTGATATAAAAAGCAGAACAACTTCAAAGAGATTTACTCTTACGGATTAAATTTTTATTAAGAAAATTATTTATTTCATTTTTACAATGATTTAAAACTTCATTATTCATTTGGGATGATCTAACTTTAGTTAGAATATTTTTCTCATTAAAATCATTTTCGTATAGTAAGTCTACAATGTGTGACTTAAGATTCTAAAATGCATTTAAAAGTGTTGAACAAATTGAATTTTTTATTTTTGACTCCAAATTAGAAATTTTTATTTTCAATTTTTCATTATTGAGTTAAGTTTCAATTCTTTTAAACTCAAGGTCATTTTTTAAATATATCAAATGGTTTTCTTTACATTGAATGAAACAATTTAACTCAGAAATTGAATTGTGCCTTAATATATTTATGTATTTGGTTTGTGGTTTTGTGATAAAATTAAATATAATTTCTTTATTGAAATATTTTATTTTAATTCCATCTTTATCTACAGAAAATGGTTGGATTAAATTTATTGAAGGAGTTCCAAGAATAACATTTTTATTCAAATTCTTTACAAATATAAAAGAAAATTTATATGAAGCATTATCTTTTAATATTTCAGTATTAGATAATTTATAATTGATGCGTAATTTGCTACTAGATGCAAAACTTAGAGATTAGGTAGTTTTTTAAAAATACTTTGTTGGAATTAACCCTTCTCTAATGCAATTTAAATCTGCACTAGTATCAAATAATACAATTGTTTCTAAAACAAATTCTTTATTAATTTTAATAGTGATATTAATTATCCATTTCCTTATTGTTACTTCAACAAGTTGCATTAGATAATAAGTATTATAAAAAATTGGTTATACATTTTCATTTGAAGTTTCTTCATTGGTTATTTTAGGATTATTTTCTTGAACTATTTTTTGTTTAAGTTTAAGAAAGTCCTCTTGAAGTTTTATTTGCATTAGTTTTAAATCTTTTATTTCTTGTTTTTGTGTATTAATTTCATTATGCAAATCATCAATTATTATTAATTTTTTCTGTTTTCTTTTTCCTCTTTTAAGGATTTCATTGAGATTATAGGGTAAATTTGGTGAAAGGGCTAAATTATGTTTATTGATATTTTTTATAAGATTAAGTTTTTCATTATCATTGGATAATTGATTAGTATTACGAAGAACTTCTTCTTTTCCATTAGTTAAGATATTAATTTCATTATCTTCTTCAAAAGTTGAAGATGATGTAGATTTCATATCATTGACTTAAATTCCATTATCACAATCATTTTCTGATGAAGAAGGTTCACTATTGCAAAAAAATTATCGAGATTTAATTCATTAAATTTATTATTGATTTTGCAATAATTTGCAATACGATCAATTTTTTTACATTTATAACATCTTAATTGTTTATATGATTTTCTTTTGTATTTTTTTTATCTTTTTTTCTCTTTATTGAATTTTTCTAATTTTTCAAGTTTCTTTGAAGATTTTTTATTGAAATTTCTTCGAGATTTTTTGTATGAACATTGAGGACATTTTGAAAACGAGTAAGAGAATTTTTTATTCTTTTTTGTTTTCTTGCTAACAAAAGAAGGATCATATTGGGCACAAAAATTACCAAGGATTTGATGTTTTAAGCGCTACTCATTTTTCAATTATTTCTATAATCTTATTGTGGTATACAAACTGGTTCCTATTTTATTAACATAGGATGCTAATTCTCTAAATGATAGATTATCATTGGGAATTTCATCATTGTTTTCTTCTCTAAATTTCTTCCTAACTTGTTCACTTATTAATTTTAATAGACCAGTTAAGAATTTTTCTTTCCAAAAGGGTTGATTACAGTCATTTCTGAGGAAAACTTCTTGAAAGAAAATATCCTTATATTACCTAAATTCTCTTAAGGATTTACATTTCATATTGGACAACAGATCTAAGATTTTATCTCTAATATGTGAAGAATCTCCTATAAAATGTTAATTAATTGAGAATATTAGAGTATTGACTATATCTTATATTGGTTCATCATTATCATCTAAAATTCTTCTTCCATTTTTATCAATTTTACATGAAGTTAAAATATTAATTCGTTGTTCCTCAGTGAGATAGTTATGCCACTAACTTTTTAATTATCTAGTATGTAAATGTTAGTTAGTGAAATTATTCTAATTTATTATTTTCTTTATTCTTGAACTTTCTTCTCTTATTGCATTTTTAAAAGGTGTAGGTGTTATTTCAGTATTTTTGTATGTAGTTTTATATTATTAAGTGGTAGATGATTAGATTTTATTATTTGTCCATGACTTAATTTCTATCTAAAACATTCATTGATTACATTAATTTGTGTAGGTTTCAAATAATATTGTTCAAACCATTCGAAGAAATATATCTAAGAACCTATTTCATTCATAAAGTTATAATATTCATCTTTTATTTGCATTTTAATATTATTGAATGTTTCAAAATATTATTTTCTAATTTTCTTATTTTTAGATGAATTAATTCTTTGCTTAAAAAATTCTTATTTGGTTTGAAAGGTTTCTCTAAAACATTAAACTCTAAATCACCTATTTCTGAAAGTGAAGGTTCCACATGTTTTGGTTCATTGGTTGGTTAGTTGGTTGGTAAAATGGCTGAGTTATACTTAACCTATTATTGACTATTCCAGAAATGAATGGGTTATCTTAGACATTAGTTTGTACATTTGGTTGTATATTGGTTTGAGTTTAGAATGGTGTATAGATTATTGGTGGATGATTCGGTAAATCTATAGATCTTGTAGAAGATGATATTGATCTTATTTTTACTGGTCTTCTAGGTTGATCAAAATATCTCTTATTGAATTAGATGGTGACTTTACCATTAGGGTGTTTGATAACATTTAATGGTTCGGTATTGTAAACCGGTTGTTATGGAAGTGGATTTTCTACTTCCTAATATTCAAGTAGGTTGACCTGAGACCATTGAATCATTCTAAAGACAGAGACATTGGCTTTGGTTAAGTTTGTTTAAATAAGAAGAGTTTGATCTTTCTTATCAATTCTATAAGCTTTAAAACTAAAAGTAGTTTTCATTAATTTGAAATATATTCTGTATATTACAACCATTAGTATTGCTCCTGTAATCATTCTATAATTGTGAGTTTAATTTTGAGAAACAAAGAACTCATTATTGTTTTGTCTCTAAGCCTAGGGTGATGTGTGGATGACATTTAAATTAGATTGGTCCGTTACTAAGGTTGGTTTCTATTGTTGCATGTATTGATATTTCATAGACTAGTTCCCTAGCATTTCTAACAACCATGAAAACAGAAGTATTTAATCCTAATTTAGTAAGAGGTTTTGCTCTTACTTGGACTAGACTTATATGTATATAATTCCATTCTTCTGTATATTTTTTAATTGAATCTAAATTTAAAAGTTTTATTATTGTTAAACCATCCGAAACTAGTATATCTTTTTCCTTAAGGGTTTTAATATAATCATTTTTTTCTAAAAATTTTCCATTTAGCAGTTTGGTATATTTGATTATAAGATGTCTTTGATATTTTCCAATCATCTATTGCTTTATCAAAATCTTTCATATGTATTTCATCTCTATTATTTAGTATAAATTCTTCTGATTGCTTAGAAGAAGCAAAACTAGAAGAGGATATGGTTCTTTTAAGTAAATTTATATTTTCAAAAAAGATTGATTTATCTAATCTTATAAATCTAATTCACAAGACTAAATTATATTCAATATTATGATTTCTAATTTATGACCTTTATACCACCCTTAACTCAAAAATAGGATTTACGCTAAGCCCTAGTAGGTTTATCATAATACTATGATATTTCATAAAGGATTCATCATAAGTGATTAGTAAGTATAAGATATAGATTTTCACAAAGAAAATCATCTCACTAAGAAAATACAAACTAACTTATAGACCTATATACTCTTCCCTTGGCTCTAATACTAGTAAGCACCCAAGAGGAGCTACCTTAAAGGATAAATGGGAAATATATATGAATTATTTACTAAGAAATAGAGATGAGAATGAAATGGGACAGGAGAGTATATATATATATGAATTAATTTCTTCCAAAATATATATCGGCTAAATAAAATCTTTCTCCAAGTAGAAAATAAGCCTAAATAATATATAACAAAAATTCTATTGCATCTTCCAAATATTGATTATATTTAATTAAATCATTTCCATCATTATCTTATGTTTTTTGAAACATTTAACATTACATTTATATTTATAATTCTTAGTACGTGGTGTTGTCTTGCTAGGTCAATGGGAGGCCTATGAAATTCTTGCCTTTTCTTTTAGACAGTTCCGGTTTCTAACCAATATACTAAAGAATTATTTAAAAAATTTTATTAGTAGTTTAATAAATATTCAACGTTTCCAAGCAACTAGATATAATATAAGTAAAATGCTTCCAAAAATTCTATTGCATCATTTAAATAATTTAAAAATTCAAATTAATCATCACCATTATTATCATGAACTATTTGTGACATTAAAATATTTTAATCCTATAAATTAGTATGTATTAATTCTAAGTACATGGCGTTGTTTGCGTTTTTCAGCTGATATACCTTAGAATTTATAACCACCACAGCCTAATATTACTATCTGTACTAAATGGGGTTTAATACCAATTACTATTGACTATTGAAGTATAATACCATTCAAGAAACTCTATTATATTATCTATATAATCATAAACATAAATATGAATAATAGATTGTGACATAAACAAATATATGAACAGAATATAGATAAACCACCACAGGCGGTAGTACTAAGACTAGAAGAGTTTTAAGTAGTTATTATGCAAGAATATTAAAACCACCAAAGGCGGTTATACCAGCTGATTATGGGGTTTTGTGCAAAATGATAATAAATTAGACAAATCTAATGGAGTTACACCCAATCTAATTAGAGATTCCCTTCACAAGATATAATATAAGAAAAGAGATAATGATTGTACATTAAATTGCATGTATATTTCCAATTGTTACTTGATCTAACCCTAAATGACTAATTGACTCAACTAAGATCCTTGTAACACTTTCTATTTTTTCCTTTTATTATTTTTTTCCATTTTTTTAATTTTTTGTAAACTTGGCCCAAAATAAATAAAATAAGAAAAAAAGGAAGTAAAAATAAGGTGTTTACATTACTCTTATATATAATAAACTATGTAATTTTTGTACAATTAATATATTAAGTGATAATGAGTCTAGACTTCCCTAAATGGTGGATATGCCTAATTACAGATTATGTTACAATTGTAATAATAGAAGTTACATTAAATTGTAAGGCCCTAATCATGTTTAGGTCAAGCAAAGATAAAAGGCAAGGCTATACATTTTCACCTTTTCTTTTCATCCATTGTGTTGAATTTTCCAGTAGACTCATAGAAAAAGGAAATGGACTTGAAGTAATGGGAACCTTCCAAAGTAAGAGGCACCAATGTTAAAATAACCTACATAGCCTTTATAGATGACACAATTTGTCCTAAAGCAAGCTAAAGAAATGTGGATGTCATATTAAGAATGATAAATCCTTTCTTAAGCTTGTCTAAGCTTAAAGTTAATAAATAGAAATCTGAAGTTCTTTATTAAACAAACACTATGAGTAATCTAATATAAGAGTTAACAGCAACCTTGCAATCAAAACTATACACCATTTTAGGTAATATTTCTAATATATTTTGGACAAGTAAACTTCATTATCGAAAAAGTGCAAAGAAAATATAATAGATGGAATGTCAAATACTTGAATATTGCAAGAATGACTGTCTTAATGAAAATAGTTCTTGAATCTTTACTCAATTATTATATGCAAATGGTAAGCTTTCCACACAAATCATAACCAAGCTAATCCAAGTTATAAATGGTTTTTTTTTTTTTTTCCTTTGGAAAGGAAACTCTAATCATAGAAAGGTTCACTGGATTAGCAGGGAAAAAATAGCTAAACTAAAATAGTAGGAACTTTAGGACCATTGAATTTGACTATTTGCAAGGATTGCTTAATTAAGAGGTTTTGTGAGCTAAACAAAAGAAAAGCTTTTGGACAAAATTAATCAAAGCTAATTATAAGAGGTAGTTCAAAAAGAAAAAAAGATTAAAAGTAAACAAACTCTCTTCTTTACAGCAAAGGAAATTTAGGAAAGCAGGAAATTATTCCTCAATTTCAATATTTCAATTTTAGGAATAATAGTAACACTATCTTTTGTTTTGATGGTTGGGGTGGAGCAATAAAGATTAGACATCTTATGTGAGGCCCTTTATTGAAAAATGCAAAGAATCTCACAATTTTTTTAGCTTAGCAAGCTGAGGATAAATGGATGGAAGATATGATTGAGTTTTGCATCTCATATCTCATTAGAGTATATTGGACCAATGGTTTTATATGAAAGAACTTCAAATCATAAAAGTTTCAATGCTAATGCTAAATATAATCCCTCCTTCAAGGACATACAAGAGGCATTACTTCCTTTAAGTTAGGTAATAAAGATGGATTAGAGTTAGATATGGTCCTTGATTTTTCCTCAAAAAGTTAAACTTCTCCTTTGGTGAATCCAACACATTAGCATGTCTACTACCAAAATCTTGAAAACAAAAGCATCCTTCCTAATAGCTCTTGTCTAAGATATGGAGAGGAAAATGAGGATATTTAACATGCTTTTGAGCTTTGTAAAGAGATCAAACATCTTGTCAACCAATGGAAAACTTGGACTAGAATGCAACACCAAATGACGAAAACTTTGCTTTGTGGATCAAAATGAACTATATTGTTAGGGAAAAAGGATTTGCCAAATTACTTGGCCACATAAGCTATTCATCTTGGGTTTCATGCTATAAAAAATTTGGTCCTTTAGGAATGATAAGCTCTTTAAAGTAATTGTTCCAAGAGAAAACTTAATGGATGACATTCGAAGAATAGCCCCTGAATATTAGGCTCGTTTCAAAAGAAACACACTCATATATAAATTAAACAAATTAATTTAGTTTAGACTGCTTCTATAAAAGGATGGGTTAAACTCAATATTGATGGCTCTGTTGTGACCTCTCCTTATCAAGTAATAATTGGAGTTATTAGGGATAACAATGGCAAGTGGTTGTTTGGCTTTATAAGGAAGGTTAGAAGAATTAAAATCTTAATTGGTAGACTTTCAGCAATATATTGGGGGCTTATAATATGTTAACAAAAAAATTATATGTTTGTCATAATAAATATTGATTCAATCTTCTATTGTTGTAGGAAGGATAGCTTTGCCTTATAAGTCATCAAAATATAATTATAAAAATGTTCATTATTATCATAGCTATTCAAGCCTTTTTGTTTTATTTGTAAACATAATGTTAGTATCTCTTATTATGGGAATATATATATGGTGATGCAGGGATCATTGATGGGTGGTTGTCTAGTGGTTTGATCACTGTATACGATGATGGACTTACAAGAAAACCCTATGAGACTAAATTAGTGAGTGTCATTCGATATTTAAGTTAGTAAAGGAAAGGAAAAGAGAGAATTTTTAGTATGTTTAAACATGTGTAAAGAAAGCATAAAGAATCGGATTTTAAATCCTTATACTTGAGGCTCTATGGGCCATTTGTAGGGTATGGAGCTTACTTACCTAGGACATGCAGCAGACTAGGGTTGGCTTATATGTGATTGGTGCAATAGAGGCATACATAGTATAGGAAGGGACAATACCTTTCTATTGATTAGTGGCTTTAAGGAAAACTGTCTATCACATCAATGGTATGGGTAGCTAGGCACTTACGTGGTATTGTAGACTGTCAAGCAACATTTAATGAAGAGAGAGAGAGAGAGAGAGAATAGCAAAGCAACCATGGCACTAAGGTTTTCGAGTTGTGTCCCCAATACCTAGTATGAGCTTAGAGGGTTAGGTTCGAGGCTGCGAATTGAGCTTGGATCTAGTTGTCTAGAGAATAATGGGGTCTTTAGGACTCGTGGCTCGAGGAGTCGAACCATCGAAGATGTTGGTAAGAGTGTATGAAGAATGAGGAGGTTGAGATGGAGTTCTCGGGGGAGGCATGAGCAAACTATGCCTATGCTAAGTAGATTGGGTAAGTTGTTTCTTCAAGCATTGTCTAGAGAGGCATGCTCGGGGGAATTTGAGTAAATAGCTAGATTTCGGTTGTAATGAGCCTATAAGGAGGTGGGGGTGAACCCATTGGGTTACTGAAGGAGGCTGAGCTATTGACCTAAAGAAGTGTTTGGAGGTATACTAAAGATAGAGACATTTGGGTTGGGTATCCATTAATATACTAACGATTCGTTCAATTCATAGAATATAATTAGAGGGAATAGAATTGGAATTCTATAAGTAGTGAAATAGATGTATAATATATATTACTTTATTTAGTTAGATTTATAAGCAATTTAAAAATAGATATGTAATATAATTTATTTTAATAATTAAATTATTCTCGATTCATTTTTTTTCTTAGCTAATCATAAGTAATAAGTGGTGGTAATGGTTAGTGGCGATGAGGGCAGTGATGGTGGCAGTGGCTATAGTGATTGATGGCGACGGTGGTGGTAGCAGCAATGGTAGTGTTAGTAACTGCAGTGTTAGTGATTGGTAGGGCGGCGACGGTGGCGATAACGATGACAGCGGTGGCTATGACGGTGGCAGTGACGGTGACGATGGTGGTAGTGATGACGGTGGCGGTAGCGGTAGCTGCAATTGGTGGTGGTGGCAATAGCGGTAGTGGCGATTGGCGGTGGTAGCGGCAGCAGTGACGACGACAACGATAGCGGTGATAGTGGTGGCGACGGTAGTGGCAACGGTGATGGTGATGGTGATGGTAGCAGCAGTGATGAATCATAATTTCTTAGTTAAATTAAGGAATCTATGTTAATCCCTGTTACTATTAGTTGTAGTAATAAATATTTCTACGGAATTATAATTTTATGGAAAAAAAAAACCAAGAAAATATCGTAATAAAAAATAAAAAGAGAATGAAATTATAATTTTGTGAAGTGAATATGTCGGAACGTTTATGTTGTTGAACTTATACCTATAATACAATTGCGGCGACCATTAATAAAAATATAAATAGAAAACATAGATAGAGAATGGGGGAAGAAAATCAGGTACGCTCATGAGGAAGATAATTTGATTAGTTTGATAAGCTAACGTGGCGGGCATGTTGCATGAGACGACGTGCAAGCTAGGTTTACGTGGCACACCCACGTTGGTCTCTAGTTTCATCGGTCAAAATTAAATAATACCAAACTTTTCTATAATTATTTTATGGCAAAAAGTAAACATTTTCGGCTGCATTGAATCTGCATCTCGAATTTTGCAACCAAATCTTTCAACCATCTTATAGTGCTAAATTATTTGAATATCTGATAAGTTTACGGCCAAGAGGCCGGCGTGGCATCAGGTCAAAAGCCTCGTTTGCTTTTTATAATTTGGGTTTTGTTTGCTCTGAATCTCAAGCAACAATAAGCTACTCATTGAAAAAGATTCAACAATTTTGAGACGTCGCATAAAAAGATGGATAACATATAAATATAATTTAAAAAGAGTATAATTTTTCCTTGGTATTCCCATTTCGATCTGGGTGGTGAAGGCGATATTAGAAGGGATTTTTCCTTGGTATAATTTTTTACATGTGGACATTTAAAAGAAAAAAAGAGGATGGACAATAAACTAATATCATGCTTTTGAAAATTCGATGGATGATAGTAACCGAGAATTAGATTATATTGAAATATAAGATAAAAATAGGCACTTTTAAATAAAAGTAACCTTAGACAAAACTCAATGCTTTTATTTACTTCTTTATATGGGATGGTTTTGATATTTGAATACGAATTCTTCATCATTTGCAACTTTTTTCACTTTGCTTAATATTACTCAATATTTTAATATTAAACTAATACTATACTTACATAGTTTAAATCAATTATTTCTGAACGAAACAAAATTTAAACCGAAGATAACAATGAATAATTTACGCGGCAATATGTGTAATGTATATGTATGTGTAAAGTATTACAATAATCTAAAAAAAAAATACAAATATAAGAGAAGATGGAAAATTATATATGGGAATACCAAAAAAAAAATTCAAAAAAAGGAATGAATTATGAAAATAAAAAAAAAAATGAAATGATTCAAGGGTCAATAAAACCGATCCGAGCCCCTAACCACATGACCTAATCACAATTCAACTTGGAGCCCACTAATAAACCGGTGATTCCGAACCGATTTAGCTTAATAATCAGATTTAGTACTCCTACTCACTCTTTAAGAGAAAAATAAGAAAATTGTTAGCTTCTATCTCACTTCATCTTATAGCTAGTTATACTACCACCTCTATTTCTATACCACATAGTAATTCCTCATTGGATTCCCAAATTATTACATTATTACTAATACTTGCTGTACTAGTAACATTATAAACTATATCTAATACATTACAAAGCTTCCCCTCAACATGGACTTCTCCTCAAGGTGAGGAGTTCAAACTTTCAGGTGACGGTAAATTGCCTCCGTCAAACACAGTACGATAGCTAAGATAATGAAGTTGCTAACTCATCAATCTTTATATTAGCCGTGAGTAAAAAATCTGTTTAAACACAATTAATTTGCAAATTGAATAAAGAATAACTAAAAATATGATTTTTTTTTTCAACAATTTGGTTTAGAAAATTGTCAAACCGAACCAAATCAATTATGTTTGATTAAAAAGGATAAACCAAATCAATACATAAAATTGAACCAAACTATATATTAAAAAAATATAATAATATTTTACTTATAACTAAGAAAACTATTCTATTATTATATAGCACTTGAAAGAATTTTTAATCTACATTTATTCAAATGCATATGTATTTAACTTTTATTACTATAATTTATAAAATATGTATAAGTCATTGACCCAAAACTCATACCCTACTAATTTTGTAAATAAAATGAATTGTTAATTGACATTTGAAATTTCTTAATTGCATGAATTTTAACTTTGTCAACCTCTTAAACGATATTTGTAATTATTGTTATTTAATGAATTTAGTATTTTTCATATAAGATTACAAAATATGTAAATATACTTTCCAAGGTTACAAAATATGATTCAATCTATAAATCAAAATTAAACCAAAACAAAATTTTATGACAAGAAAAAATTTTTAATTTTAGACATATGATTTGATTCAAAATTATAAAAAACAGAACCATATTTCTATGATATAATTTGGTTTAGAGAAAAAATAGAACCAAATTAAATTTTGTCTACTCTAACTTTACAACAACTATAAAGGTTTTTTCATTACCAAACCCCTTAAAAGGGCATTGCTTTTGGACAAATGGATCCACAATTATATTTGTTCCATACCCAATGGAAGCATACTCGACAATGATATACTTATCTTACGGACTTGTTGGTTTCGGCAGTTTGTTTATTTAATATCATTTTTCCTTTTTGTTTTTTTAAATTTTCCAAATTTGTATTTAATTTATTTAATTATAATCTATATGTGAAAATTTATATATTTTTAAATGAAAAGTTTGAGCATATTTTTGCATTTATATAATTTTTTCGAATTTATTTTAATTTTTTAATTAATTTTAGTTATTCAACATATATAATATTTAAATAAATTAGTAATAATACTGAGAGGACGATGGCTTGACAATAACACATCATCGTTTGTGCCACTATCAGCATCCTAATAGCCAAAAACAGGCGAATAAGTGCAGATTTTTGAAAAAGTAATATGTCTATGTCATTTATACTGTCGATAGGGATGGTGGATATAATGTACCAATTTGTTTCTATAACTGCTTTACATGTATATCATCATCTGTTTCTTCTGAAGCTTATATACCTCCTTATACATGATGAAATGCTCAATCGTATGACAAAATCATCAGATAAATACATTTTATTCATTTATGAAAGCTTAATTACATCATTATTGTCACAGCATAAAGATCTCTTTATCTTGGTCTTCTTCTTGTGAACCTGACATGAAACAGAAGCATCCAAATATGAAAAATTACACGTTCAGGCGAAAGTGAGTTATGATTGAAAAAAAAAAAAAGAAAAGAAAAACGAAAGTCGTATATCACTCGTATTCTTGACTCGTGACGATAGGTTTTTTCTCTTTGAAATTTAATATATATGATTCTATATGTTTCAAATACCAATATTATTACCATATAACGAAACAATGCCTGTTTTGAAACTATGTACAAATAAATATGATAAAGAAATGCAGCAGCAGATAAAAACTAACGGTAGATGTAACAGATGAAAATTAATGATGTCATAGACAAACATAACAGATGAAAATTTATAAAAATCTAATAATGATGCAAAAGATGTAACTGATAAAAAGAGAAAATATGAAAAAGATAAAAGTTTTTAAAATTATATATTATAATATGATTTTATCGGGACAATCACGATGCCAAGAAAAAGTTGTACGAGAGAGCATATATTATAAAAGTTTCGTGACTATACTAATTGAGGGTGACACATAATGACCCAAAACACCTATTTATAATAGAGAGCATGCAGCATGCAACAATACATGTAGAAATGTGGGACGAAATACGTTAATGGACAACACTCAAACAAAGGGCTTGGTTGATGTGGCCAAGTTGGATTAATTCAATTGGGCCGTCAAATTTGAACCTGGTGGGCCTTTATGCCGGAATTGGGTCGTGGTCTTGTGCCTGCCGGATTAGATCTATTAATTCAGATATTGCAATTAGATTATTAGTTTATGTACTTTAAGTTATACGACTATATAATTAGAATAACTCCCCTAACCACAAACAAAAGAGAAAAAAAAAAAAAAAATCCAAACTCATGTTACATTTAATAACAAATGAAAAAATTATCTCATTATTTAGGATACATTGTCCTTCAATTTTTCAATATAACACCATAGAATCGGTATCGCCTATCCATGATCATTCCAAACATAACTTGCAAAGTGATGAGAAGAAAAAAAAAATAAATGAATAAAATGGTTGGGTACCGCACTTACAGAAAACAAGATAGTATTATTTATGATGGATAATGGCATCATATTAGTAATAAGAAACTCTAATACTTGTACTCATCTTGCAAGAGCCATGTCTAAGGTGACTAAAGCAAAGACAATAGAATGTAATTTTATCCATCCTTAAGGGATGGATTCCATCTTATGTAAAGATAATATGTTTTCTCTTCTTATTTGCTCTACAAGAAAAATTGGGGCGACTCCTCCATTGGGTTTATGGGTTTCGGGAAAGGGCTTTTGGATTGCCTATCAAAACAGAGAATAGCTTGTGCTTGTGGTTAAGATCTTAAATTGCTCACTCATTTTGTTAGATCGTTAACCTCATGTAAATCTGCATTTTGTAACCTCCTCGAAACACATCTACCATAGCTTAATGGTAATTATTATATGTCACTTCCTCAAGCAAACCGAAACCCTCTTGGGATGATTTACTCATAAGTGCACCAAGTGCAACTGCATTTATGGTCTTTTGAATATTTGATGACGATCATGAAAAAGATTTGAATAAAAAAATTTTTGAGTAAGCCATGATTTGGTAGCTTCCTTTAAATTCCCTTAAATGCTTGTAAACTTCATAAAGCTCTTATTATTACTGTCAATTGCTATGGAGTAATCAAGAAAGGAGTTGAATGATTGCAATTTCAAACTTCAAAGTACCTATGAATTTCCTTATTTTTGTCATATAAAAAACTTTGGCAATAATATGTTCAAACAGACACAAATGAAAAAGATAAAGAAATATATATAAATAAATAATTTTAGAAAATGAAAGAGTATTTTCAACCGAATGGATTAAGTTTTACATGCAAAAATATGCCTTAATTAGTCGGTTCACACTCTAAACAAAGGAATTTAGTTCAATGTCAACCAAATAGAATGATAAGTTCTTCTTCTAAAAACTTATCATATAGATTTGTTAAATTATCAGATTAGCTTATTCAACTATCGAATTAAATCTTTGAAGATATGTTTTTTGAGCTAGTTCAAACAAAAATTGGCTAAGTCTTCACATTGACAATCCATTGTGGATTTCTTCTATTTTTCTCCATTTTTATCTAGCTTGGTGAATCAATTTTACTCATCTTAAAGCATTTAAGACACATCTGAATAACATTTATTTTCTTATGAAGTTCAATTAGATTGAGCTTGGTTTGCCCTATTTCTAGTCTAATTCAATGCTTATTGACACCTATTTTTTGCCCAAGTCAAGGTCCAACAAGCAAGGCTCGTCACAAGGGACATTAAAATGTGCTCGAGTAAGCAATGAGCTCATCCATCACATCATAACTTTCACTTGAGGCTATAAGCTTGTTCCAAGGGAGATGTGCGCTGTTGGCAAGCTCGTTCTCCGTACTGCAATCTGCTTAGCGAGCTAAATAACACTTATCCAAGTAGGTTGCTCCTCGATTGTCGAGCCAACATATACTGATTGTTTGGCATAAGCTCGAACCTCAACTCACCCTTGATTAGTCATCAATCGATCCCTCCTTTAGCATCCCGGCCTGGTTTTTGTCTTTAGCACCTACTTTCCATTGCAACTCATTAATGAATGTCTAATATTCATAGTACAACTAACATACTCGAAAACCCCTAGGTCCCTGAGCAGCAAATTTGGTAGTCTAACTAACCACAGTATACCTTCCTTAGTGAAGCTTAGTCTCTATCGTGGAGCGCAGTGTCTATTGATGACCGGTATGAATGAACCTTTGATCGCTATGTATCTAAGTGACTTACATAAAAGGTGCCAAGTACCATGAAGTGGGATAGAACATTCCTTCCCCATGAAATCTTTCTTCCTTTTTTCTTCCCGTACACAACTTAAGTTTGACATATCACATATACTACACATACATTGGTCAAGTACGGTCCCTTAGGTCTTGAGTGCTCATCCCCATGATCTCTTAATCCTCCTTGCTAACTTGAGTATCGGAGAGCTTCCGTGGTCACACTATTGGGGGCTTTTTGTAAGTATCGAAGAGCAAGAGGTGAAACCCAAGCCCAGTCCAACTGAACTCTACGTGAATCCACTTATCCTAGTTGATCTAACCATGATCAATATTTTAGTGCCCATTGTTTTAGGTCATCACGATAACAATGGCTAGAAGCAAAAATAATAACCCTTAAGCTTCCCACATAAACGATACCAACATCTCCCAATAATGCAAAGGCGATTAAACACCTCCACCACCTCAAAACGAAAGTACTAAAGTCCAAGAGATCAAGTTACTTATCGAGCAAATGCTTGAAGAAAATTGAAAATATCCTGAATCCATTACAGCCATGCATAAAGATGTTATGATACTTAAAAACGCATCTAAAAAAAGCCTAAACGAGGAGGCAACCATCGATTCCTTCTCATAGCCAAGTAAAAATGATGACCTACACGCCATACACTTTATGTGCTCACATAAGCAAACTCACTAGGATCACTAATCATATGAAGATCTATGTAAGTAGCTAAACTACAACCTCGGCAAAATGCACGTAGAAGGCAAGTGCACAATGATAAGTAAGTCAATTGATAGCCAATTACTGAGGCAATTGCCAAAAGATTATGAAGACATAAACATGGATGAGATCAATAAATACATCTGTTGTGCCTCCAACATACGCTATCAGAAGAAAGTTGAATCGTTTGTACGAGTGTTGCACTTTATGCTGACAAAAAGCCTATTCATCTCTTTAATCCTTAAAGAAACATTCCTCACAGGTGCAAGGCTACAACATCTAAACACTTATAATGGCACTACAGATCTAGATGATCACCTCATCTACTTTCGAATAATAATGAGCCTTCATAACTTCTCAAATGCCATCATGTGTAAAGTTTTCCTTAGTACGCTAGCAAAGATGCTTTACTTTGGTTTGATACCCTCTCTGAAGCATCTGTCACTTCATTTGACAACCTAAGAAGCAAATTCCAACAACACTTACTCAGTTCCCAAGCCTCATGAAGAGACTCTTCCATTCTTTACAATGTTCAATAGCGTCTTAATGAAACCCTATGAACATATATTGAGTGCTTTAGCCGAGCAAAGTTGTAACTCTCTAAGCTGGACATGGGAAAGGCCTTGTAGGTGCTCCTTACTAGTATAGCCCCTAAAGAAAGGCTTTGCAATGCAGTGTCATTAGATAAGCGTAAATCCTTAGAAAAATTCATGAAAGTCGTTGAGAAATACGTAGCTTAAGAAGACGCCACTAAAGTTCGTTTCAAAGTGGAAAATAACATTCGCATTTCAACAAAGACTGCTTGGGACCTTGCGATCCTAGACCATAGCCCTTAGCTCGAGAAAAGCGTAAGAGGCAAAGGTACAAATTTCAAGACTACACCTCATATAGACCCTTGACTCGACCACTTGACGAAATCATGTACGAGGTCTAAGAGCAACTTTCGAGATCACCTAGTATTTGCAAAATGCTAGAGGTAGCAAACTCAAGGAAATACTGTGATTACCACAAGCCATATGGACACAACATGGACGAGTGTTGTTACCTCAACAATGCAGTCTAAGGCCTTATTTGCAAAGGCCGCATTAACCACTTTGTTGTAAATGAGAAAAACCAAATCCAATGGCCAACTTAGCACCACAAAGTAGATCACCACCAACAACAACACGATCAATAGGTCAATGCCCCTATAGACGAATAGAATCGAAGGCGATGAAAAGACCAAGTCAACACCATATTCAATGGACCCGACCTCCGCTCAAGTGATACAACCCTAACATGCAAACATGAAGTGCACATCATGAGAAATAAGAAGCTAATGATTGACACAACAATAACTTTTACAGATGTAGACGATTAGGAAATTCACCTACCACATAGTGATGCACTTGTCATAAATGATGAAATTGGGTACTTCGACATCCTTGAGATGTTCATCGATAGTAGAAATTCAACAAACATCCTCTTGTATAATGCTTTCGAGCAAATGAAGGAACAGCTCGATGTGCCCCTTCAACTGCACAAACATAGCATTACAGGGTTTGAAGGCGGCAAACTAGTGCTCGCTAAGGGAATCATCACCTTGCCTATTCGATTAGACAACAGTGAATACATTGGTATACAATCAATAAACTTTATCGTTGTTAACATATGCTCACCATATAATGCCATCATCGGAAGATTAAGCATCATGAAATTCGACATGCTTATCAATTAAGGATGCCTTAAAGTAAAGTTTGACTAGGCTTTATCCGGGATGCTCTACCTCAAAACCAACACAGAAACAACGTCATGAACATCGAATCCACTATCTCCTTTGCTTCCCCAATACAGGGAAAGCCTGCAAAATAAACCCTAAAAATTAACATATCCAATGCCCCTATCATGCAACCAAAATGAAGGTTGAGTTGCTAGATACTGACAAAGCCGATCTCATAGATTTCCTTAAGAAAAACTCAAATGTCTACGCGTCTGTTCTAGAAGACATGCTAGGAATCATTGACATACTAAAGGCTACTTACCACCTAAAGATCAATCCTGCCATCTGCCTTATCAAGCAAAAGAAATGGCATGGTGCCTTAGAACATCAAGCGATGATCGAGGAAAAGGTGCAGAAGCTACTCTAAGTAGGATTCATTCACCTAAAGAAATATCCTACTTAGCTCGCTAAGACAATGCTCGTCAAGAAAGCAAATAGAAAGTGGCGCATGTGCGTCGACTATATAAACCTCAACAAGGCATGCCCCAAGGATTGCTTTCCCTTACTACATATAGACTAGCTCATTGACTTGATGTTTGGCCATGCACTTCTTAGTTTCATGGATGTCTATTTGGGATATAACCAAATTTGGATGGCTTCCTAAGAAGAAAACCACACATCCTTTATTATAGACTTCGAGACTTATTGTTTCAAAGTAATGCTCCTTGATTTAAAAAAAAAAAGGCTAGAGCCACATATTAGAGGCTAGTCACCTACATCTTTAAGCCGCAAATAGGCTGGAAGATCAAGGTCTACATCAACGATATGATTGCTAAGAGTAAAACCAAAAAAGACCACATTGACAACCTCTAGGAGATCTTATAAATCCTTCATCGATTCCAAATGAAACTTAATCCCTAGAATTGTGCCTTCGAAGTTGCATTAGGGAAATTCCTTGGTTTCATGGTCACAGAGCGGGGGATAGAAGCCAATCCTAACAAGATCAAAGTAATCTAAGACATGCAAGCCCCGACTAAAATCAACGAGGTCCAGTGAGTAATAGAAAGGGTAGCCGCCCTCAATCACTTCATATCTCGAAGCACCAATAGATGTATAGATTTTTTTCATTTGCTCAAACACCTCGTTAAGTTCAAGTGGACACCATAATGTCAGCAAGCTTTCTAAGATTTGAAGAAATTATTGGTGACAACACCCATACTCTCTAAACCAATGCTTAGAGAAGAACTGTACTTATACCTTGTAGTCAGTGACAAAGCATTATCCTCAGTACTCATCCGAGTCAATGGCCATGACCATTAATTAGTCTACTACGTTAGTCATATCCTTTAAGGGCTAGAGCTTAGATACACCAAAATAGAAAAGTTCACTCTTGTAGTGGTCGTTGTAGCTCGAAAGCTTAGGCCCCACTTCCACTTGCATCCAATTCTCATCTTGATGAACGTCTCACTCAAAATTGCTTTGTAGAGACCCAACACTTCCTGTCGTATGATGAAGTACTCTCTTAAACTCAGCACCCATGGAGTCCAGTTTTGCCGAAGATAGATAATTAAGGAACAAGTCCACGCGGACTTCATAACAAAGTATATTAGAGTAGGCAAGCTTCGACTTGAGCTTACCACACATGTTTAGACACTTCACATCGATAGCTCCTCCACTAAGGGGAGGAGTTGATCCGGTATCGCATTATAGGGCCTATACGGAATGAAGATGCTTTAGCCCCTGAAATTTGGTTTCCTGGCGAGTAACAACAAAGTCGAATACGCAGCATTCATTGCCAACCTTAAAATTGCCAAAGACGTTGGGGGTAGAGAAGCTTAGCATACATTCAGATTCTGTGTTGATTATACAAGTCAAGGAAGACTATGAAACCAAGGGTGAAACAATGGTCAAGTATCTACATTTAGTATAAGGCCTTCCCGTCGAATTTACTTCCTAGGAAGTCAACAAGATCCCTTGAGCAGAAAATGTAGAGGTAAACAGATTATCCAAGACGGCCTCATCTACAATCCTTACATCATACGACTGTGATAAGCCCTTATTCATATAGTATCTCCCTAAGCAAAGTACAGAGGTACAACAACAACAATTTACCGAAATGATAGAAGTAACTTGCGGGCCCTCTTGGATGGACCCCCTTATGTAGTACCTCATGACGAAAGCATTACCTAAGGACCAAGTAGAGGCAAAGAAGCTAGCATACATCGTAGCTAACTACACATTGATTAATGATATACTTTACCAATGAGGACATAGCACCACTCTTCAAATGCCTCTAAATTGAAGAAGGCGTATAAGTCTTCAAAGAGCTCCATGCAAGGATTTGCAACAATCACATCCAGTCCCCAACACTATACCTTCATGCGCTTAATCTGGGTTATTATTGGCTAACAATGAAGGAAGATGCTAAGACCATGGTCCAGAAATGTCACTCTTGCTAAAAGCATGTGCCAATCGCTTGCTTTAATCACTTGCACCCTTAGTTCGAAGTTACATCCCTTGACAAGCTTACGACAATTTGTGCAATGGGGCTCAAACATCTTCGATCCCTTCCTAAAAGCCTTGTCTAGCCAACAATTCATTCTGGTGGCAGTAGATTACTTCACTAAGTAGGCAGGGGCACGAGCTGTAGCCACCATTACAGCTCGAGATGTCAAAGGATTTGTGCTCACCCATGTACTATCTCGTTTTAGAGTACCATACATGTTGATCACCAACAATGAAAGGCAATTCAATAGTGATTAGTTTAGAAACTTCTATAATAAGCATAACATCAGGTTATACTATACCTCGATAGCCTACACTCAGACCAATGACCAGTTTAAGGCCACCAATAAGATAATCCTCAACAACTTAAAGAAGAGGGTGGAACAAGTAGGAGTTAGGTAGGCTAATGAGCTTTCAAACATAATTTGGGGATACCATACAATGTACAAAACCTCGACTAGAGAACTAATTCAATTGAGCCCAAACTTTATAACTAAGATTGAAAAGTTAGTCAAAGTGATTCAATGAAGTTAAATTTAAAAAATAATGACTTAAAATCCCGATTTTAGCCTTAAGAGCAAGATTACTCAATATAGTGTAAAAATGATTAAAACCCTTAAAACCAAACTTAGAATATGGCGATGACTTAAAAATAAGTTAATTAAGTTATAAAACGAAATAATATAGCATAATATACTATATGAGTATATACATATTTTTATGAATATACCCGGTATATATAATAAATATACTATTAAATTAAACCAAAATTATATAATTATATATAATAAGTGATAAATTCACAAATTTAAATAGGAAATATATTTTTAAAATAAAAGACATGCGAGAAACATGATTACATGTATATAATTACTCATTACGTGTATGATATATATAGAATATATGCCCGTATATTAATAAAATCATTAAATACTAACATAAAATACCAAAATACCCTAAAATATCATCTAAAAATTATAAAAAATAAGAAACAACCTGAAATATGATTGGATTAAATATGGAGCAACTTAAAAAGGATAAATAGCTACATTAAAAGCAAATTTATGGGAATTTGACACCTTATGCTTGACTTTTACAATTGTAAATAGGGGAAAAATTGCTTAATAATTAAGAAAAAAATTCTAACTGACCTAAGACATTATAAATAGGATACTAAGACTTAGATTTAACATTTTGGCAACCTAGAAAACATAAGAAAAATTCAGAAAAAATTTAGAAAAATTTGATCAAAAAAATAGGAAAAATAGAGTAAGGATCGAGTCTAGCTAGTTCTTAGATCAAACCTTAATCTAGTGTTGAGCCCTTTGTCCACCACGTAGGACCACCAGTACCTAAGCCTTTTAACCACCCCTTGCTGGTTAACGGTCACTGGAGTATCGACAAACAGGTTGGTATAATTTCTTCCCTATTTTTGCTTAATTTTCTATAAATATTAGATTAATTCAAAAAATTTGTTTCTAGGTTATTTATGATATATGTTCATGAGGTAATTTTATTTTTGTAAAATTAAGATTTTTTTATATACTTACTTAAGAAAGTCACTATTGATTTGAATTTTGACTTTTAAAATAAATATCCTAAATGATGTAGTTTCTAGCTCAAAATTTTTTTGTAGTTTAATTAATATGTAGCCATATTTTTAATTTAGGTACTTTTGATATTTAATGTAATTTTGGCCCTAAAAATAGTTAAAAATAGGATGAAATAAATATATTTTTATGAAATTAACTGATGGAAATGATAGGTATTGACTTCTTGTGAATTGTAACAATATTAGGATATATTAAAAATAATTTTGTGTAAAAAGATTAACAATTGGTTTATTAAATATAATTTAGGGGTAAAATTGTAATTATGAGCATTTAGGCGATGAACCTAATAGATGAAACCATATGTTGACTGAGTTCCCCATATTTTTAGGAGTTTATAGAAATTTTCGGATAATTATTTGGTGACTCAAGCTATTTAGTGTGAATTTATATAGTAAAATAGCTTAAATTACGAACTAAGGGTCCTTTTTACTAATAATAGGATAAAATGTGATAAATATTAAAATAAAAGCCATATATATAAATGCTAGTTAGATTTGGTTAAAATGAATTTTTAATATATTTAACGATAGTTTTTATGACTTTGATAGGTTATATACATATTAGGATTAAATNCTAGAAATAGGATGAATGATGAAATAAATAGGTTTTTATGAAATTAATTGATGGAAATGATAGGTATTGACTTTTGTTGAATTGTAACGATGTTAGGATATATGAAAAATAACTTTGTATAAAAAGGATAATATTTGGTTAATTAAATGTAATTTAGGGGTAAAAATATAATTATGAGTATATAGGAGATAAACCTAATAGCATGGAATCATGTATTGACTAAATTCCCCATGTTATTAGGAGTCTATAAAAAATTTTGGTGAATTATTTGGTGACCCGAGTTATTTATTATGAATTTATGTAGTAAAATAGCTTAAATTATGAACCGGGGCATATTTTTAGTAATAATAGGTTAAAATATGCTAAATATTAAAATAAAAACTATATATATACACACTAGTTAGATTTGGTAAAAATAAATTTTTAATATATTTAATGATAGTTTTACAATCGAGGTACAATATATACATTTTAGGGTTAGATAATACCCATATTATTAAGTTATATTAGCAAATTATATAAAATATATTTTAATTATATAAAATAAGTATAATATGATAATACTTATTATAGGTATGTATAAGTATATTAGAAACTCGAAATACCATTTAGAAGTCATTTCTCAAAATAGAACCTGTAATACGTATTCTTTGGTATGTACGAACCCAATGATATTGCTTTTATTAGAATTGGATAATCTTAGATAATATAACCTATATCTCTATAATATTATGAGAATTTATGAACTATGATAATTTGATCATAATTGAAACGTAAATTGACTTCTTAACAATACATTTCGATACGATCGAAATGATATATTATATACAATGGTATAATTGCGTATATTATTGACACTTAATAACTTAACTTATATAATAAGACTATATTTTATTACATAAGGAAAATAATAATATGCTTTAGGTATGTATATATATATACACTTATATATATATAACTATTTAGCAAAATACAAATAGATGGAACTCTCATATTTTTGTAATTCTTACGAAAACTAAACATGAACTTTGTATATATATATATAGGGTCTTCCAATGAACAAGATGTTGATGATACAAGCCTTCTACAGTGAGCATCACGATAGGTAAGTAAGATTAATACTTCATACCATTTTGGGGTATTATTTAAGAATATTTGAAGATTTTGATATATATTGGCTTGTGATTATAGTTAGCTGTTTGTGTATATACAACGCTTATGGTTTAGTTTTGATTCGTTGTGATGGGAGCTAAGCTCCATATTATGGTTGTTTTGTGAATATTATTATGCTTGAATTGTTTGAGCTTAATTGATCACTCTAAAAATGAACTAACTCATACTTGGCTTAACATCTAACCTAATATGCATCACAACCCACTAGGAGTAATGGTTAGGATTCTCGAGCCAAACATGGACTTCCTTTGATTAAGATAGTTGAAATGATCCTTTCCCTACCCTTAGTTGAATTAAGTGATAGGAGAGGAGGTTGTAGTAAGGTTAGGGGTCATAGTTTGATGGTGGTCACGGGAGGAGGGTGTTCTCCATTGCATAAGCCCCCGATTTAGTTTTGATTTGCTAGTGCATAACATCAATTTCCTTAACCTGGATTAGAGTAGGTACAATTTCTTTGATCTCATGACGGACCGAATAACTTTGTGCAATGACATTTGCTTATACATGCGTTACATCTAACCAACTTGGTTGAAAACCCTATTGAATGCATACTTTTGTTTCTACCCCACTAACTGAGCAACTTGTCACTCATTCCATTATAGTTTGTTTTGTAGATTCTAAATGGATTACCAATACCAACCAAAAACCAGAGAACTAGCAAATTGGGACGAGGAGTGAGGTATAACAAGAAATTGCTAGTTATTGTCTTTAGTATTGACTTTCTTATTTTTTAAGGAAAACTACATTGAACTTCTCAAGAGGCTCGGTAATTTTCAATATTTTGGTCTATATAAGAAATAGTATGTACTTGTGGGATTTACTACCATTCTTTTATAAAGTCAAATTATAAGTTTATATTTAACAAATTATTTTAGAGTATTACTCTACAGGTTTATATCAAATAGGTATCGAATTGAACACCTCAAAGGGGTAGAGTCGAGTATGCTTTGTGTAAACTAGGTCTAGTATGGTAACTGTAAGGATAGTTTCTATCTTATGATGGCTCACATGGCGGGACTGTTACAACTTTACCTTTTCGGGGCGTGATAGAAGCCATCCTCCCAATTGAGTTAGAATTACCTACTAGTAGGACTTAGTACTTCAACATCAATGACAACTATATGGCCCTACAGGCAAGCCTTGACACCATTGATGAGGTTCGTGATGCTGTATGAGCACACATAGTAGCCTATCAACAACGAGCCGCTTGATACTACAACCGTAGTGTCCAACACAAGGTTTTCCACCCTAAAGACTTAATGTGCAAAAAGTTAGAAGCTATTAGTTTAGAGGAAGGGTGAGGCAAGCTTGCCCCTAATTAAGAAGACCTTGTACGAGTGGTCTGTGATGTGGGAAAATGTGCTTATAAGCTCGAGATGTTGGAAGGAGGACCCATTCCTAAGGCATGGAATGCCCAAAATCTAAGACCCTACGTCCTTTAAATACAATAACAAGAGTCAAAAGCACTGGTAACCATGGTTGTATTCGATAAATTGATGAGGTTTCCTACATGCATCTCTCTTCTCCTCTAACTTCTCGTGCATCTACACAACATCTACCTCCGCTATGCTATGGCTTTAGGTTGATTTCCATCCTCGAGCATACTTTCCCCATTAGTCTTTACGTTAATACGGTGGAAACATGCATGGGCATCGATTTACATTGAGCTCTCAACCTTGGGTTAAATTTTATCCCCAGTCTTTGCCTAAGTTAGTTCCTATACTAATGCCGAAGGTGCCGCTCTCGAGAGTTGATCTACATCAAGCCCTTACCTCGGGTCAATCCTCATCACCAAACACTTATCTACATGGGACATTATTGTAGTAAGTATTAAACACAATTCTAGGTTAAACTGAATAGCGAGAGTTGAAGGGAAATGAAGCAAGCAAACAAACAAGCAATGAGCAAAAAGGGAGAACTTTATTTCATTAATGTAATAAAGTACAAGGCTTAACTGGTCGACATACTGACTCTTATTACATCCAGAAAGAAAACTAAACAATAACATGTAGCTGCTTTCTACATTATGGTTGTACACCTAAGTGGAATGACTGCTCTTGACTCTTCGCTTTGAAGACTTTTCTCCAAGAGGAACTCCTCTCAATTTCAACTCAGCCTAAAGGGGTAGTTATATCTACTTCCCTACACTTTCGTAGAGCCCAACTCCAAACTCTAAGGGTCCTATTGGCACTCGACCTCCAAGTGAAGGTCCCCACTCCACCTTTTAGAGCATCTCTTCCATAGAAGTGGTAATGGGGATAGTTAATCTAGGTATTCTACCTAAAGCGTCGAGCTGCTAAGGCCTTATTGACGACAAAGGAAGGTCGATGCTTGATCTAGAATGAACCAAAGGACTTGCAAAGCAAAGGATTTCCTACAAGTGCCTTGATCTACAAGTCAGGGTAGAGAGAAGACCCCTTCTACCGTTGTAGTTACTACGGCCACCTTCATTTGCTTAGAGTCATCTAGGACAGTGCGAATGAAGGCCGCCTAGAACCTCATACAAACAACTGCCCCTTGTGGTGAGGCCATTGCAAATAAGTGGTGGGTAACACCCAAGCCCCCTTCTTTTGCTGGCTATTATTAGGACATAAAGAGGGGAGGACTTAAGGTCACGTATGCCTTTTGGTCATAGCTTGGGATCCACCTATCGTTGCTGAGTAATTGTCCATGCCTTATGATCACAACCCAAAAGAAGAGGTCAGGAAAGACCCTTCCCCAACTCAAGCATCTCGTCCCTCAACATGATCACCTTTGATGTACTCATGCTAGCTCTCATCTATACCTCACTACGTTATTTAGGTGTTTGGTGTAGTAAAGTAAAGACTCATGTACCCTTTGGTATAGAAGCCATGAGACACCCCTAGCCTTATACGTGATGGCCATTGTGCGACCATAATACGTTAGGAACGTAAGCGATGCTTAAGGAATTAATGACGCATCGTATGTACATTAAATATCTTCTAGAAGGCACTCTGTCTAAGGCGTTCCACATACCAAGATCACACGTTACTTGAAATAAACTTTGCCAAGAAGATAACCTATGTTAGCAAAGATTTACCCTGTTGAAATTACTTTACTAAGGAGATCTTATGATGTCATCATGAGATCTGCTTTGGCAATCTCGTCATCCTATGATGCTACGCTCTTACAAGAACTTAGAGAAGCACTTTCTGCTCAAGAACTGGGATACGTTGACCTACGAGAACACATCATTGTAAGTACAAAACTTTTAGACAAAAATCAAGGATGACCACAAAGTGCTAGCACATGGGTAAGTGAGCAGGTATAAACCACCTACTTAAAGATAAGGAATTCAAATAATCTTACAAGGGAATAGGGCACACATGTTTGCTTGAGAAACATCATCTTCAGCAAAAAAAACTTAGATAAAAAAAATGAATGGAGTTCAAGTGCACAACCACAGTAAAAACGTAAGAAGCAATGACCAAGGGAAAAAGGAAAGGAAATAAAAAACAATTACAAGAAATCTCATTCATTGAGGCTTTTGGCAATTACATAAAGGGAGGTCAATACCTAAACCCCTACTAAAATAGGATTACAAAAATGAAATCAGAAATGGGCAATCATTACCTACACTACATATAATAAAGAAAGAAAAAGTTCAAGGATGCTCTTAAGCATCCTTGACCTGTTGCTTCTGCCCGACTTCCCCATCATTACCTCCTTCCTTGAGGTCGACATTTGAGCTACTATTGGAAGCTGCTAACGACACCAGACAACTCACCACCCTGCCCACCTCCAGCAACTATTACAGGTTCATCTAGCCAATTTAGGAAGGACAAATTTATATTAGTCATGTTCTACCGAACCTGTTTCCACACCTCCTAAGCTATTGCATAACCAGCCATGGTGATGGCCTTTTCGATCAAGGGGTTATCTAAGGTTTCCATAAAGATGTTCCGCTTGACCTTAGGTACTAACCTCCCCTACCCCCTTTAAGAGCTCGGACTCCCTCTTAGTAAACTTGACTTGCACTACCCTTAACTTAGTAGTCAACTTATCCTCAATACTTTTGCCAAATTCCTCAAACATCTTCAGGTCATCCTTTAGCTTACCCACTTACCCGAGGAGCTCCCTATGCTAGTGTTCTAGATAGCTAAATGCAATAGCTAAGTCACTGTACACCTTCTCCTCTTTTAGCACCTTTTGAAGCTTGTCAACCTTGGCCCTCACTTGACTTCCCTTCGACTAAAGGTATGACTGATTGTAAGCAAGAATGAAATCTAGTAAGTCATACAGTTGCAAGCATAACACAAAGTCGGTAATCAAAACTAGGGCTAAGCACTTAGACAAAATCATACAATTAGCTTACCACATTATGTCGCCTTAGCAACTTTACCAAGGCCTCCAAGTTGTCCTTCCCCACAACAAGTCGCTTAAACCATGCCTACAGTTGCTCAAACCTCTAGGTAAGCCAATCCATAGGTTAAATAGGTGTTGTTTGCTTCTGACAACGAACTAGAGGCTGAATGTCCTCGTCATCAAGGATCTCAATGACACTCACACTAGCACTTTAAGCGGTGCAATCTGAGGTCTCTTACGCCATGTCTATCCGAGTACTTTCTAGTGGAGACCCTTATGTGGAAACTACAAACTCGACCGAACCTCTTGAATCGGACCCCCACTAGAGGCCCTTCAACCTAGCCCTAAAGTCCCTAACAGCACTCCTATCAGCACATCACCACCGCTTTGCTGAATAACCTCGAGAAGTGTTTACTGCCTCCTATTATTTTTTCCTTGACTTTTTGGAAGGGTGATACAAGGTTTCCCCCTTCCCTTCCAATGCGGGCTACTTCCTCTTCTCAAGTCTTGATGCACTCTCGAGCTACCTAGCTTGTATAACCAAAAGCTTTGCCTTTACCCTCTTTATGGCCAATTCCAAAGCTATAAGAAAATGAGTAAACTCATTAGGAAAATAGATTAAAGCAAAACTAATGCACTTACTAAGTTGAGGATGAGCAACCTAATGTCCCCAACTCCAATGATAAGGCAACATGGCATAGTAGACAACTAATCCCCCCTCTTTAGCTAAATATAGCAAATACCGATCTCCATCCCATACAACGAAGCACCATCCTTATAATTCTAACATACCAGCAAAGGATTTAGCTTTCTCTAGCTTACTAGATTCATCAGCTTGATGTTAGTCATTACATCAAAGCCTTTAACTTCTTACCCCAAATAGGCCATCTCCACTTAATTAGGAAATCAAGTGGCTCAAGGGCATGAACACGATAAAAGAACTTCTTCCATACTTTAACTTAGTTCAATGGCTTATAAAAAATACATAGAGCCTCGCCTCTGGTAACAACGTATACCTGCCTATTGGCCACCCTCTTTACATGGAAGAAGTGCCTAAACAGCTGTGAAATTAACCATCACAGCACCCAAATGCACAACACCTTAAATGCGAGTAGTTGAATTCATGCATTCGCATTAAGGCTCTTTAGAGCAACTTTGAAGTACCTAAATAAATTTAAAAAGAACTCCGAAAAAGGGGAGGCGAAGAATGAGCTTGAATGGCTTTGCATAAATATTGAACAAAGTATCATCCCCTATATCATAAGCTCGCTACCTACCTATGGGCACCTTTACTTGCCAACCTGTATTTCTCCCACCATTCGACTAAACAGCTTCAACTTCTCTTCACTCACTAAATAAGGAACACGGGTACATGCATGGTCGTTCATGTTAGTAGTTTGCAACAATTACCCAACTTTATCCTCCTCACCATTCGAAGGGTACACATTACGGTGACATTACTATGCGTACTCTCCCCCCCTCCCCCCAGGACAATATCACCCCATCTTGTCCTCTTACCACAGTCACTATTTCTGGGGGGAATAGGGCTATGACCCCCTATTCGGGATGAGCCCTCATAACCTTCATCTACCTCCTTCAAAAGAAAAGGATGGGAGGACTCACTCTGATTGTTGGTCGTACTCTGATCAGCCATAGCAAATGATTAACAAGGAATGGAAGCATACGAGAAAAAGCAACTAGCTTGCGAGTGGGAATTTTGGTAGAGTTTCTTCTAGGTAAATAGAGCAAAGTGAAAAATGAGGACCCATAGCCTCCTTTATAAGGACAATCAAGGGGAGAAGACAAACGATTTCTCCTACCTTTGAGGTACAAACTCGTGAAAGGATGTACACTAAACCTTAACCATTCATATGCCCCATTCTTACATTTAAAGGCCTCGATTGATCCTTGCCTACGGATCTATGACATAGCTTGACAAAGGATTACCCTACACATGCAACCGCTCTTTGTAAACCATCAATGCGTGCCACATTTCCTAATGACAGTCATCATGACACATCAAGCAGTCTACTAGTCACAGCAATCACATAAGAACTCGGTGTATGGGAAAATAAACCCAACCAAAGGCACTATCTATCATGACTCCAACCAATAGAACTGATCCTTGACTCGAAAGAATAGATGGCCTAGCTTTGGCCTAGTTACCTTACATGAATTACTCTCTTTACATCTCGGATGTTGAGGAGAATAGGGGGACAAGTGTTGACACTCGTTTTTCACTTGGGCTAAGGCCCAACAAGCGAGGCCCATCACAAGGGACATAAAAATGCGCTTGAGTGAGCAATGAGCTCATACCTCACACTGCAACCTTCCTTCAAGGCCATAAGCTTGTTCCATGGGAGATGTGACTCGTTGGTGAGCCCATTCTCCATATTGTAACCCACTTGGCGAGCCAAATAACATCCGTTCAAGTAGGTCACCCCTTGATTGTCGAGCTAAGATATATCGATTGTCTGGCATAAGCTTGAACCTAAGCTCACCCTTAATTAGTCATCAATCGATCCTTCCCCTAGCACAACTTGAGTTCAAAATATCACATACACTGATCAAGCATGGTCCCTTAGGTCTTGAGTGCATGTCCCCATGTTCTCTTAGTCCTCATTATTAACTTAAGCATTGGAGGGCTCTTATGGCTGCACCCATCAAGGGCTTTTTACAGGTATCGAGGAGTAAGAAACAAAGCCTAAGCCCACTTCAACTAGGCTCCATGTGAGTTTGCTCATCTTGGTTGGTTTAACCAAGATCATTGGTGTCCTTTCACTTTAAAGCTCTCCTTGCACTTAAGCTTTTGAAATTCAATTGATTTATCTTCATTTTCCTTGAAATCCTAGGGAGAAGTATCTTAAAAGTAGGTAATAACTTAGATTAAGTCCCTATGATTTCTACATCTATCTCAATGTAATTGGTTTTCACATAGCAAAAACAAATGGAATGATTAGAAGGTAATAGAGGACATTAAGAACTAATTATTAGATATTTAATATTGGTTGTTGAGAAAAGGTGAAATTGCTAAACAAAGTGATAAGCATCATAGTCTAAGACATCACTTTAGAGGCATGAAACATGATCAAGATAGGTGAAGATAGGTTTAAGGAGTTGCAAATTCGACTAGGAGGTCAGGAGACCAATCAGGTCAACCAAGATGCCATTAGACCAACTAGATGAGGATACAAAGCAAGCTAGTCAATTGTATCACCCATCAGAAATCTACAAATTGATAGCCCTTTTACGCATTTGGAATGAGTTTATGTGAAATCTTATTGCATTATTGATAAACTAGTGATTTTTAGCCATTTTTCTCCTCAAATACATAATAAGAACGGCTTTACATTAGAACAATAATCGCTTCCTAATCAATAGCATTAAATGGTGATGTGAGACCTTGCAAAATTGGTAATAAGCTCGTAATTAAACAGTTTAGAATTATTACATAAAATTTAGGGTGATCATAGAAATTGTCTGAATGAGCTTGAATTTTATAACAAAGCTAGGAAAATTAGTAGAAGCAGCTCCATGAGTTTGGATTTAAGAAATTAAAATAATAATACATTTATAAGAAATAAGTATATTATTCATTGTTCATAAAAAATGTGCAAAACAAGCTTTGGTAATTTACAAATTACTAGAAATAAATTATATAAACATTAAAAATTATAAAATGACATTGAATAATATATAGTAACGTTTATCTATATTAAGTGTATATGATATGTATAAATATATACCCACCCGACATATGCTAAAATATGTTGAAATAAATAAAGAAAATAAATAAATAAATAAATAGAATAAAGGAGGTGGTAGCTTAAGAAATATGATTTAGGGCATGGTAATCAAGAAATTGTAGGTTAAGTATGAAAAGTAAAGAGTTAGGACACATAAGGCTTTACATAGAAAGAAAAAAGGGTGACACTTGTGAACTTTAGAAATTAGCAACCAACCCAAGCTTTCCTATTTAAGTACATTCCCACTTTTACAATTCATTTTGCCTCTTTAGAGTTAGGGGGAAAAAAAAAGAATACACTAAGTACAAAGCTTAGAGGAATTTTTGAAAAAATTTAGGAAAAATAGTATAATTAGAGCTAAATTGGAGTATGGCTACTTAGACGAGACTTAGAGTAAAACCAACACCACCACCTGACAAAGCCCCCAATCTTAGGGGCTGTTGACATGGAGGGTAGCGTTGTCGATGACCAAAGATGTGATTGCCGGTGAGTCACCAAATGTTGTTTGATTTTTTATATTTTATTAAAAAAAACCAAAAATTTTCCAAAAATTATGCCACTTGGTTTGCCTATATAATTTTATGTGTAGTAATAAAAATCAAATCAATTTTTCCAAATTTTAAGGGCAAATATATGCTCCTTAAGAAATTGGATGCGTGTATTGATTTTTGCTTGTATTTTCAAAAGGGTAAATGACATAGTTTTGACCTCAATTTTTAACAATAAGATCTTCACACATTATATTTTTATGCTATGTGGATATTTTGTCAAAGTTGAAAAGTGGGATTTTGAGGAAATTTGGATTTCTATAAAAACATTACCTTAGTGGCCTATTTTCTTAAGTTCCTTTAAGAGTATAAATATAATTTAAGCTATAATTTGGAATTCTGAATGTTTAGTGATGATAAACTAAAAGGAAATGATTTTCTTGGAGTAAATAAAATAGTTCACAACTAGTTTGATGGGTAGGATGAAGGAAAAATGAATGCTCCTTTTACTTGTATATGATGTAGAATAAATTAAGATTTGTTAATATGGGATGTGATTGAAGTTGGAAATGGTATTTGGTTATTGATCTTGATGGTAGTTTTAAAAGAGTATGTTGAAGTCATAGACATTGTGGTTGGAAAAGTTAATGCGTAGAAATTAGAGGATAAATCAAAAGATAGACCGAAGGCTATATGTACATAGCATATTAGAATTGTGTTCAAAGGTTAAATCAGAGACTCTGTACATATGAGATAAGTTAAAGTGGACTTCAAAGGATAAGTCGAGAGATATTCTAAAGGCTTTTGAATCAAACTGCAATAAGAAGATGAATCAGAATGCAATAGGTGCAAACTATTAGCAAATGACCTAAGAATCTGATTAGTTACTTATAATAGCACTCTAAACATATGTTAATGGACCAAAATATAGAATAGT
The DNA here is from genome assembly GCA_024138015.1 of Lumnitzera littorea. Classification (NCBI taxonomy): domain Eukaryota; kingdom Viridiplantae; phylum Streptophyta; class Magnoliopsida; order Myrtales; family Combretaceae; genus Lumnitzera; species Lumnitzera littorea. The sequence continues at coordinate 47,319,701 of JAMXBB010000011.1, forward strand.
AGTACATATAATGTATTTGTATAATTACTTAAATACCGTTTATATTATATGAACTTACAGAGACAATGCGCATCAAACTCTACTTGAGTGAGCGATCGGGAGTCCAAGTAAGTTTGGGATCAATACATAACTGTATTTCAAAGTACTTAGAGCCTTAAGATTATACTTTGTTGTGCTTGTAACTAGCTTGATCGTATGTATGCTTATATGCCTTATGCCTCTCATCTTAAGTGTACTATTGCTTGGTTTACTGTACTAGGTAGTAAGATATAAACAGCATAAGCAGATAGTGGTTGAGAGCTTAAACAACAAACATCAATTCTAACTTCCCTCAATGGCTTTCAAACAAAGAATTGAGCAGGTAATCACAAATCCGTGTGATTCTTATTGATGAAAGAGGGCATGGACATAATGCATTGATGAACCAAGGTGCTTGGGTAGTGGTTGAGAAGTAAGGTCAATGGTATACGGTTAGGGTTAGGTAAGGTCACTAATGCGGTCACATTTGGGCTCAACTAGCAATCGTCCAAGTACTGTAGTTGCTGCGGGGTGTATATTTGTGTATTGACAAGCAAGAGAAGTTATGGGATAGTGGTTGCGATTGGGGATCAAGTGGTATGATGGTTTGCTTGTGTAGGTTTGGGTGGCTACTCGTGTGGTTCGAGGCATGGTTAGGGTTGTTGGTGAGTCATTTGTGAGTGAGGTTTGGTCAAATTGAGGATGGTATTGGGTGATTGAGTGTGGTACGAAAGAGAAGGTGGCAACAATGTTTATTGTTGAGTGGTCACTTGAGATATAGTACATGGTGGAGTGCTGTAACAATTACGTGCTGTTGTTGAGCGAGGGGTTGGGGTCCTGATGACGGCTATGCGTGGAGCTTAGGTCATTAAGGTGAGTTTGGTGTGTTGTAGGTGATGGTGCGTCAGTAAGTGGCTATTGGTTTGGAGTTGCTACTGTTCATGGAACAGGGTAAGAGCATGTTGTTGGTTGGATTGAAAGGTAGTGGTCTGTGTCGTTGGTATGGTAGGTTATAGATGTTGTGATTATGTTTGCGTGGATGAGTGTGGTTGTACGTAGGGTTTATGCTTACATTTCTATGGTGGTGAAAAAGAAACAATAGTAGAGGTTGTAGAGAGAAAGGCTAACGGGTTGGGTAGAGGGAGTAAGCAGTGAAGATGAGACATTGTGTGTATGTTCACCTTTTAAACTTATAGAAAAATCTTTTTTTTCTTTTTATCAAATCTTTTCATGGGTTATCAATGAAGATTTATGATTTAGTTTCAATCTTTAATAAAACCATTAAGATTTGATACATAATCAAAAGATTTTGTTTGTTAGATTTTTCTCTTCCCTTTCCTATCTTTTCTTGCATCAAGTGTGTATGAATAGGAAAGAAGAGATCTATCACCTGTAGGTTACACGAAAAAAAAAAAAGAATAAAGAAAAAAGAAAAAGAGCCTTATGGCTTTAGGAAGAATCTAACCTTGAACTTTAGACTATCACACGCATAAACTAACTAATTGAGCTGTTGCTCTTTTCCTAACATGTTAGGCTCTTAAATGTATTTAAATTATCAACTTTAGGCCTAACTTCAACTATTACTTTCAAACCTTGGCCTAATTTGCTCTAGCTTAAAGTACCCCAAGATAACCTCAACATATACATGCTAAACATTTTCCAACATACATTTAATTTAACAAATTCTGAGTCCTCTTTTTTTTTTTTTAATTAATTAGTCCAATTAAAATACTTTTTGAATGGGATAAAAATCCATTTCATGAGCTTAAATATTATATTGTATTAATTTTCTAATGAGCCCAATTTCTTAAAGACTCCACATGAATATTTTCAATTGTAAACAATTGTAAATGACTAACTAACTCGACTCGAACACTTTTGACACTTTATATTTTTTAATTTTTTTGGTATTTGCAAATTCTTAATTTTTTTGGATTTTTCAAATTTTTAATTTTTTTTTGTAAACTTGACCTAAAAAATAAAAAAGAACAAAACCTAAAATAAAAAGGATGATAAAAATTGGGTATCTATAGATACCCCTTGTAGGGAAGTTTAATGAAAATTTTGCTATAAAGACAAAAAGACATACCTATTTTTGCCGGGTCGTAGCTTGAATTGGTAAGGTATCCTTAAGAGGACAAATCTCTTCAAGAATTAGTTAGTCGAAAGGATAGATTTTTCGAAAACAAGATAGGATTACTTTGTTGTCGAGCTTAGATTTTTTCAATTATTATTATTTTTTTTTAACTCAATTAGTATTAAACCTTAACCTGTTTAATATTAACTATCGACTAAGAGTTAAGAAAATTTTGGTTTTTGATTTTGAATAATTTGAAGTCATCACTCAATCGGGGTCGAGAAAAAATGGATTAGGTGGATCAATTTTAACCTAACCACCGATCTATTAGAAAAACAAATTTTAAAATGGTTTTTAAAAACCAGATAATTGAGTATGGAGACTAACATATTAAATGCTTAACAAGTACCACTTTTGACTTTTCAAATTACCCTTTTAACTAATTCTAAACTTACAATTAAACAAAATTAATTTGTTTACAAGAGGGAAGAAGAAACTAATAAATTAAGTTTATTTACAAAAAGGAAAATAAAAAGAGTTTCCCATTTTTAAGTCGCCCTATAGGTGCTTATGTATCTTTTAATCAAACTTTCCATAGTTCATTTAGAAAATATAAATGTGTTGGTTGATTTTAATTTGAGAAAATAGTTGGGTTTAAGTTTCTTAACTTTTTAAATTTTGTTTCAAGAAAAATTCTAAAAAAAGAGAGTCTTAATTTGATATGTTTATTTTTAGAAAAATTATAAGAATGAATCCTAATTTTGAAAAGGGCTAATTAAAATTTTATTTTGGAAGATAATTTTTCTAAGTGATGAAAACTCAATTGTTTATTTGTTTATTCATTTTATTATATATATATTTATTGATGAAACAACAAAGCCTTCCATGCCTTTTTTTTTTCCATTTTCTTCTTTTTTTTTTCATTTTTCTATTTTTTATATATTTTTATTTTCTTTTTTTTTTTAATGAATCGCAATTTATACAATAGTGAAAAGGAAATAAAAATAAAATAAAATACAATAAATGAAAAGTAAAACCAAAGAAAAGAACCAAACTAAATATATGGTAGGTGCATAGATTGGGTTAAAGTGGATCTGGGTTGGACTTATCTAACTAGAACATGTACACTGCACATGAGGATTGGGGGCGGTTGTAAACATTGGATGATGTCTCCTAGGCATTTCTAGGTGGCTTTTCAAGTGGGAAACACCACTTCTATGTAAATTTCATTGGTGAATGGGGGATAGGTGAAGTGTTTTGGCATTTGGGGTTGGTTTAAGTGGTGGTTAGAAATTGGAGGGTAACAGTGGAGTTGAGTTGTGCAGTTAGTAGTTGATGGAGATGAAAGGATGTTTGGGTCTTGGTTTTTTTATCACTACAAACATGGTACTAGTGTTGATTTGAACTAATAAGGCACAGGAAGTGGTGGTAAAGCTTGGGGCACTACTAGTAAAACCTTGGTGGTTGGTTATATTGATTAGGGACGCTTTAAGCTATAGGTGTAGTGGCTAATGACATCTGAAAGCTTAAGGACTTTAACTGAGTGAGTTGTTACGTTCGAAAACCACTAGGGAACTAGCAAAAGCTAAAGAGTGGAAAAGCTTGCGTCTAGAGAGAGAGGACTTTGAGAATAGGTGTTTGAGAGCTGGGTCAGTGAAGACTGATGATGGAAAGGGTATTTGAGTGTCCTTTTATACTAATCAAAGTTTGAATAAGGATGGAAAGTGATAAAATCCCATTAATCAAAGATTAAATGAGAGAAGATGATCGTGATTTGATTCTCAATTTGGGCCATGAATTCGTATTAATTTTTTGTCAAAACCACATCCCTGATATTCGTTGTTGCCAAAACAATTGAATGGAACCTTCGACTTTTAAAGAGTAGGTTAAATTGAACAAGATTAGAATAGGAAAAATCCTTGCACTTAAGCTTTTTCCCTATTTTTAAAGTCAATTTAACCCTCCAAATGGTTGAATCCAGACATATTCTTAGTGCCAATGCATAGCATCCATATGTACTTCACAATTTCACCATTATTTTTGTGAAATCGTGAAGGAAAAAAATAGACCAAAAATCTTCTTGAAGTGAGCTGTTTAAGAAGGCAAGTGTGGGAAAGGGAGTGAAATGCCAAGAATGAGATAGAAAGTGCTAGTGTCAACCAATGATAGGCTGGCATGTAAAACATTGGGTAAGGGGGTGTAGGGGTTAAGGTGTAGAAAAAAGAAAAAGACGTTTAGCGCCTATAAGTAGAATCAAACCCCTGACCTTTTGACCATTTCTAATTACAAGTCCAAGTGTAGTACTAGATGGGCTATTAGCCTTTGCCATATTATAAGTTGTAGACAAAATACATTTAACAACTAAAAATGGCTAGACTAGAATTTTACTAAGCCTATAACAACCTTAAATTAAAAATATCACACTCACCCTAGACCTTAATATTTTTAAAAAGCTATTCTAAATTATTTATTACTCTTAACATTTTAACTCTATAATTTAAATTTTTTTTTCTATTTTCCTAAAATTTCCTTCTTCTTTTTTTGTATTTTTTATGAATTTCCTATTTTTTTGTACTTTTTTTTTTAATTTTTCAACATTTTTTAATTTTTTCTATTTTTTTTGTACTTTTCTAAATTTTCTATTTTTTTTTTTGTATTTTTTCTGAATTAGAACCTTTTTTCCCTATCTAAAAAAAAAAAAAATCTAAAACCATAGGTAGGGTAAAAATTGAGTGTCCGCATCACCATTAGAGACAAAATAAGACAGTGCTCTTATGAGCATATGATTTGACAAGGGACATGATAGTGCTCTAATGAGCAGGCGATCTAACAAATGACAAGATAAAATAACACTTGTATAAGGAAGCCATCTTAGAAAGGATTGGATAGTGCTCTACTGAGCAAGTAATCATAAAAAGTACTAGATAGCGCTCTATTAAGCAAGCAATTCGACAAAAATAGGATAACACTCTAATGAGTAAGTCATCTTAGAGCAGACTGGATAGCACTTTAGTGAGCAAGAGATTCAATGGATGATAGGATAACGCCCCTTCGAGTAAGTAATCTGAGAAAGGATTGGATGGTGCTTTAACGAGCAAGCGATCTGCAAAGATAAGATAGCACTCTAACGAGCAAGTGATCCTAAAACAAACGGGATGACGCTTTAACGAGCAAGCAATCCAATAAAAGATAGAATAGCACTCCTTTAAGTAGGTGATTCTTGAAAGGACTAAATGATGCTCTAACAAGCAAGCAATCCAACAAATAATAGAATAACGCTCCTTTAAGTAAGTGATCTTAGAAATGATTGTATAGTGATTTAATGAGTAAGTGATATGATAAAGATAAGATAACACTCTAATGAGTAGGTAATCCTAAAACAGGTTGGATGGCGCTTCAGTGAGCAGGCGATCTAAGCTTACTTTAAGAAATGAATGGCGTACTAAAGGGCAAGCAATCCAAGAGTTTTAAGGACTATACTAAATTTTGACAAATTGATCTAAGACTCAAGTTTGAGGGATTATAATGATTCTTTGAAAATTTTAGCTTTTCTTTTTAAAAAATCTCTCTTGACAATTTTTTAGAAAGGTTTCATTTCACTTTTGAAAAGATTTTTCTTTTTTTGCAAAAATTTCATAAAATAAAAAAGCATTCTTTGATGGATAATTGTATTGCTAATAAGGAAGAAAGTCTTAAAAACTCTAAAAATCACAAATAAGGGATTGGCTTGCCCTTTACCTATTGATCACTCGTTCTTTCAGTCCTATTTTTTGGAGCATATTTCATATTTTTTGAAATTTTTAGAAGCAATAATTTCGAGGTTGGGGTAAATGACCGTCATTCCCTTAGGGGAGCACTAAACTATTCTTTAATTTTCTATCAAGGGAATAAGTATCTTTACTTAAAATGTTTTGTCCAAGAGGACTTCCTCGTACTCTCACAAGCTTGTTTCACTTTTGACATCAATTCCAAAAATTATAGCCCACCTTACAAATGGTATAATTTGGTCAATCAATTAGGTTAGTTTTAGGCTTGCAATTTAAGGCTTTTCGTTAATGGCTTTAACAAAGGGATATCAATATGCTTCGACCGATTTTGAAGAAATTATATATAATTCGTCTCGGGTTTATAAGCTAAGAACTTAGGAGAAACTAAACATAGGCTTGCCCCAATTTCATAAGCAAGTTTTGCTTAAGATAAATATATTTTTTTAGTTAAAAGAGTTTCATCAAGAGTGGTATAATAGATGGGATCATAAAATGAGTGCTTTACTTTTGGGCTTGGGAATTTAAAGTGTTTAGCCCTTGTATATCCTTCACAAGTTTAGACTTCAAGCTTATTGGCAATTTAGCTCATCTTTGAAAGTGATCACCTTACTAATATTTTCTTCTTCTTCTTCTTCTTCTTCTTTTTTTTTTTTTGTCAAGGTGGTCACCTTCCGTTATTGAGTCTTCACTTGAAAGGATTCGAAGCCCTAATACCATGGGTTCAAATACTATAAGCTTAGGAGAAGTGTATATGGCTTTGGAGTATTAAGGAAAATCCACGGGCTTGAGGTGTTTGAATGAGCGTATAGGTCTGAGTGAAGTGTATATGGTTTGAAGCTCTTCTTCATTCTAAAGGAGTTGAATTATTTATGACAATATTTGCTTATGAATTGGCACAACTAAGGCAAGCACAAGTTAGTCCACTTCTTTTCTCTAAATTGATGACCTTAACCTCTTGATTACCTTAATGTAGAGTGGTTTTTGGCAGGGCTAATTTTAAGAAAAATTTCGAGAAGGCTTAAACAGGTTCGCAAGAGATAACTATGTTTAAGGACGATAGAATGAATACCTAACATCATTTTGACATGTATACCAAGTTCAAGATGGACCTCCTTTAAAGAATAAGCCTTAAGTTCTCACATTATGTCATTCAACTCTCGTGTGTTTAAGGTTATTGTTTGGGATATGGTTTGCTTCTTTTCATCCTAAGCTTTTTAAGCAATGTATTACATTCCCTTAATGGAAAAATAAAATGCATAAGAAAAATACTTTATTCAAATAGCTTGTATCCATTATAAGCTTTAAAATGAAAGGTTATTTTGAAAGAAATAAACGTAGGAACTAAAACTCATTTCCACTATTTCTATCACTCCTTCGAACTTAGCTCGTTCAGTTAAATTGATCTCCTAAAGATATACTGGATTGCTTCAAATGGCGAGCCATCTTGTTAGATGACAGTAGTAGGCCTTTACTATTTGATACTGGAGGTTGTTTATTTAAGAATTCTTCATAACTTAGGGAAAGGGTACCACTACCAATAGACCCATTAGCCTCTAGAAAGCTTGGTCGGATAATTTTTGCAACAATTAAATCTTGCATCTTATGTTTCAATTTCTAGTAGTTCTCTATGGTAAATCCCACTTGGTGCATTTGATACTTACACCTTTTGTTAAGGTCATGATCCTTTAGCCTATACTTTTTTATTGTGATTTCACATGCTAACAATCCTACTTCTCTCAATTGCTTAAACACTTGGGCTATTAGAATCTTAAACTGTGTAAATTGACTCCTCTTGCTACGGGTAGGCTTGTCTTGATCCTAAGCTTTCTTAATTAGGATATTCGTTTTTGACTTCTATTTTCCTAAATCATCCCTATGCTTGAGTTTTGATGTCCTATCCATACTAGGATCTAAGTTTTCCAAATACTTTATTACATAACTTATTTCTATTTCTATGCCCATGAATCTTTTTTCTAACTCTACTAGCTTTTCCTTTAGGGGCTAGCTTTTCCTTTAGTGTTGTAACCCTTCTTTCTGAAACCTAACAATAACATACACCCAAGCTTGACCATTTAAATCTATCTCTAAGAACTTTTCTAAACCTTATATCGTGTTGATAGTGAGCTTTGTGTGGAATTTGGGCCTTAAATCCCGAACAAGGTCTAGCTGGACCAATTTTTGTCAATCAAATTTGGAACTCTATTCTTCAACTCCTAGTAATGGTCAATATCATGCCTATGCTGACTTATGTGGTACTCACATTGTGCATCGGGGTTGTAGTTTCGAGATCTACACCTTGGCATTGGAGTCTTAGGATGCAACAAACCTTCTCTTCTCAGGTAGTAATAAACCTGGGACACAAGAATTGGGATCTGAATGAACCTCCTTCTAGGTGTTTTCAGGCTTTGCTTATTTCGCTTGCACTTTGGGTTAATGTTTAGGCACTAGGTCCGTATATCGTTAAAAAGGGCACTATAGTGTTTATGGTGACCTCTGAATCTAATGGGGCTGATCTCTTTCTTATCAATCTTCCTACTCTAATAGCATCCTCGATATGATTACCGGTTGCAACTATGTTTGTAAATGTGGAGGTGGTATAGCCTAGAAGGTGATTATAGTATGGTTCATCTAGTGTATGGATGAACATGTTGATCAGTTCATTTTCTGACAATTATACTATAACTTGAGCGACTGTAAATCTCTATCTTTGGACATACTCCTTAAAGGACTTGATCGGTTTCATATTCATTAGGGAAGGAGCTACTTCTTCATTGAACTTGTACTACTAAGAAAAGGCCTAAGCTAAGTCCTAAGTGGTCCAATTAAGCTATCTTAGAAGGTCTGAATCATCAATTACTCATGTTTGACGAATTAGGCAATCTTATGGACATAAAGCCTAAGGTAGAGCTTAAGGTAGCTTGTTCCATCATACTTTTCAAAATTTGGCACCTTAAACTTCTTAGGTAACTTATGGTCTTCAAAAGTGCAAACCTTACTAAGGCCTAAATCACTTTGCTCATTGTGACCCTTTAGAACTTCCATTTTCATTTTAATTTTGTAAAAGGTTTTTTTCTCCATCTTCATCAATTTCTGCTCCAATTCATTCCCTAAGCCTTTATCACTGTTGTTGGGCTCATGAACGTACAACTCTTTAGACTTGTCTGCTTAATATAGTATATCAATATGAACTTGGGCTCAAGTATGGGCTATAGTTTGGACTTGTTTCTTGTGCTTTCTTAAAAATTGTTCTGTTGTAGCTATTCTTTCAAACATCTTAGTTTTGAAAATAAGTGATTATAGGCTTCATGTTAGGTTAAACCACTTAAAAGGCAACCTTTCAAATCTTGCAAGAATTCCTTCTTATTAGCACTACCGCACACCACTAACCCCTCATCTACCCTACCCCCCATCCTCCCTATACCCCCCCCT